>BMAW01090586.1:21588-43750 GCA_019974015.1 Nephila pilipes | reverse complement strand
GTATTGTGCTTGCGTTCAGTCGTATTGCTCTTTTTATTTTTCTTAAAATTACAAAAATAATCTATGCTGTTTCCTTTCTGCATTTTCACCCTCATTCTTTAAGAGAAAATAAATAATATCATTAAATCTTCAATTTTTAGTTTAATTTTATTTTCTGTATTTTGATAAATTTATTTAATAATTCCTTTATATATATAAAGGTAACATTTTTCAAAATATTTAATAAAAATACTCTTGATGGATTTGACAAGATAGCGGTTATTAAAATATTTGTAAAACTTTAAATGACAAAAGAGATACATTTAGCGGAAGAATTCTCCAGATTAATGTTAATACTTTTTCAATACGAATGACATAATGATTAATCTCTGTAGTGGTTCTTTTTCATTATTATAAGATATTTTAATTAAGTCCATATATATTGTCATCATACATCTTTTTAGAATAGACTTCACATTTGTATTCATAATTTTACATATTCCGTTAATTGAAAAGTTTAAAACTTATTGTGAAACGTTTTATAAAGAGAAACGGTTACCGTTTATAAGTAAAATTTTAAGAGAATTAAACTTTTTTTTTATTAAAATGTAATAGTTTTTACTTTTCTAAAGAATTTGTAGATAATTTAATGCTTATATGAAGCTTAATATATAAATATATATAATGCTTAATTTGTTTCCCTTAATAATAGCTAATTAGTATCAGTAGCACTACATAAAATAAAATTAAGATACTGTTCCAACAATTTGAAATTAGATTTTTTTTCGTGAAACTTTATTAAATAAAAATTCAAAATCTCGAAGTTGAATGATAATTAGCTTTTTGAATTAATAGGAATTTTATTTTTGGAAATAAAAATATTCAAGACGGTTTTTTAGCTTAAAATGAATATTTCAGCATATCTCTTTTGTAAAGAAATTCAAGAATATTATTTATTTTACAGCATTAAGTATTTAAGACTATTGTGAAGAAAATCCCTATAACCAAGATGAGAGAATAATTCAATTATGCTCGGGTCGTTAGAGTAATTATTTGCAACGATAAGGATAACATTTTTTTTTTTTAAATGCGGGGGAAAAACTTCACTAAGTATTGTCGTGAGAAGTTGCTCTTTTCCATAATGACAATAGAAGACATTTCATTTTTTAAATTCTTTTCACATTAATTAAATAGCCGGTCTGTTTTTAAAAATGAAAACTGAAATTAAATGAAAATAAAAAAAAAATTAATGACTTTTTAATTTAAATACATTTAATCGAATGGCTACATAATATTGCCGAAAAACAAAGAAAATTAAAGAGTTATTTAGAAGTTACGACAATACCATGAGAAAAAAAGATAATAATGTTGGAAAAATTATGAAGCCTGTATTGATTTGATGTTAGTAAATCATTTGAAAAAATAAAAATAGTGTACTCTTATTGAGTCACTTTTTGACATTAGTAGTACGAATTAACTACTAAATGTGAAACATTCAAACGTGTTTGTAATTTAATGAGTTCATTTTTTTTGCCCTTTTTACCTTTAGGTATTTTAAAAATAAGCGAATTATTATTCCCTGGAATATATTATCAATGTTAATAAATTATATTTATAAGTCCATTATTCGTACTGCAATGGTCAAGTGATCAATACGTGTATAATTATCTATCCAGGAATTCTAATATCTGCCTTAATTTAATTAAATCAGAGGCCATTTATGTATGAGCATTCATGATTTAACTGTCAACAAGAAAAAAGGCAATATTTTTGCATTTCTGAGAAGGTATTTTCCAAGATTTTTTCGGTTTATTTTGAGCTATATTTAACTGAAACATTTATATAATTGTTGCGTAAAATTCTTTATTCATATGGTCATTTTTAAAAGAATATGCACATGAGGGTTACTTAAGCAGTTGCAGACAAGGCCACCCTGAGGGGAGTCTCTATTTTGCTTGCAAAATTTTTGTTTGAAAGTAATTGAATATTCCCATATTAAAAGATCAACCAGAATATAAATTTTTCTCTCTTTGTTATGTCATTAAATTGTTATTTATATTATTTAAAAGACAAAGAACAGCAATCAAATCATCAGATCTTTGGTGTCTTCAAAATCAAAACCATACACAGGAAATATATCTCAACCCTTCATGATTTTGATAATTTCGCTGTCTATAATAGTAATAGTTTGTTACAAATCCTTTACACTTTTCTGAAGGATTAGTTATAATTTTTTTTTAGATTTAATCTTGTAAGCATAATATAGATATTTATAATGCTTTTAAATTTCATCACATATATGAAATTTTAGCCTTAAGCCTTAAATATATGCGGAAATTGAGCAATCATAAAACGAATATCTAATTTTTATTTCGAGTTAAAAGACCTTTATTATTTTCTTTATTACAATATATGTACATTTGGAAAACATTATTAATTAACATATGTTCACTCCGCAATTTACTGTAATGAAATTTACATGTAATCACATAATTCACAGGAGCCCTGTCTAATGTAAATTACCTTGGAAAAAACCTATATAGAAAGTATAAGATCTTTAACTGTAACCTCAGTTTCTATCCTGAAATTCAAATATCAAATTCCTTTCAAGATAGGAGGGTCTAAATTAATCATGAGACACACAATAGGCAATATATAATTAATTACAACCTTAAGAATAACACCATAAAGATCGCATGTGATTTGATTTTTAATTTTTGAATTATTGTAAGAAATCTTTTGCCTGAATCCTGTCCTTTAGCATAAATTTTCTAAATAAATTGTTTCTAATAATATTTAAATCCCCAGAGATAAAATGCTGATTGCTAAGACTAATATATTTTGTTTGTGACTGTAGCATCTACAAACTTGTTGGATTTGTAAGTTTGAAATTTTATTTTAATTAAAAATAATTCTACCAAGTTCTTAATGTATTAGAAAACTCTTTTAATTATGGAATTCTTAACTGGAAATAAAAACACAAATTTCTCAAAAGCCCCAGAAAAGTAATTTCATTAAAGATTTATTCATAAATAGAAACGCGCAATATATATATATATATTCACATACATACATGCTTACATATACATACACCCATATATATATATATGTGTGTCTATATATATATATATATATATATATATATATATATATATATATATATGGGTGTTCATATTATATATATGGGATCCTATATTTATATATATGGGTGTTCATATATATATATATGGGTGTCCATATATATATATATCCATGTCCATATATATATGTGAATGTTTGTATATATATATATATGCAAACACACACACATATTATATATATATATATATACAAATCGCACGTTTCTATTTATGAATAAATCTTTTAATAAAATTACTTTTCCTGTATTTTTGCGAAACGTGTTTGTAATTCCAGTTAAGATTTCCATAATAATCAAGAAAGAGTTGTCAGAATGAAGCTAAATTTTACATACGTAAGAATAACGTTGATACAAGTAAGTGATTAGCTAAATTTTACATACGTAAGAATAACGTTGATACAAGTAAGTGATTAGAAAATCAAATTAAAATGATTCTTTATTGTAGTAAAAATTACAAATGAATGGAGGCTTTAGTATTCTGTCGGGTGTCCTCTAGCATGAATGCATGATGTGATACGATTGGGCATTGAGGTATACAAGTCCCGTATGATGTCCTGCGACATCTCGTTCGACAATTCCTGTAAACGCTTCATTAACCCCTTGAGAATCGACACGCTGGGAAAGAAGCGCCGCATTTCCTGGACCGAACGCTCTGAAATGGAGCGTCTCCAACGGCCCGAGCATTTGTAGCAGTTAAGCCTAATCTTGCAAAAAAAAAATTCCTATAATATTAGCGTTTAATATAATGACTGCAATTTTACAAGTTATATATAAATAATATACAACTACTTAATATGTAATAATATAAAGACAATAACATTAATAAAAATTAACCAAATAAAAAATACTTTAATGTACATAAAAACAAGAACTATACACACACGAAAAGAAAGTTCAAAATACTATGCAAAAGAATTTTTTTTAAAAAGAAGAATATTAAGGAATAATAATATGTATATAAAAAATTCCAACTTAAAAATTCTGCTGCGTATGGTATAGTTGAAAACAATGATCAACACACAGTCCTAATTCGCATAATTTGCACTCATAATTACGATCTTTTATTTCACTTTTCCTTGCTTTTAGCGCATACGACGCACTTCCTTTTACTTTTATTACCTTTCCTGTCAGTGTACATTTTCGGAAAATGTCTTCCAGATAAACGGAATGGTTGAGTTCCTGGTGTTTTTTGGACTAATTTTTTAGTGTCTTAGTTTTCAAATTTTTCAATTATTTGAAGAATAACTCTGGATTTGAATTCCAAAGAAGATATTGTTTCGCCTCTTACTTTAAAATATATTACATTTACATTTAGAAGTGCTTTATCTAGTAATCCAAAAAAAAAAAAAAAAATCAGCTTTTTATACCATTTCACCATTTTCTAAATTCTGGAAAATAAGGAATGATAGTATCGCCAGTATCAACACATCCTATATTTTGATTGTACTCTACAATGCAGAATGGCTTCAAAATGTCATTTCCAGTCTTTCGGACTTTTTTTTTTACCTATCGGTATTAATAATATAACTAATCATTATCTTTACTAATCTCACAATCAATTTCATTCATAAATTTATTTATTTCACTTTCAGAGAGGTATCTCGCTTTCATAGCCATGATTAAAGAAATGAAACTGAATGTAACCCCACCACATATCCTGAAACTTCTACAAAACACATACATAAATATTTAATTCTCACCCTTGCAAATAATCAGATGGGTGCACTTCTCCATATTCTTCTAACGAAAAGAGTAAAGAAATAAATAAGAACGGTGTCGCATTAACTACCACTTGCACTTTTAAAGGACCATGATTCTCTGTTTTTTTACACCAATAAATCTATGAAATATAAAAAAAGCGCAGAATAGAAACTAATAACCTTATGTGATGATCAAATGTTGCGAGATTCGACTGATGTGAAAACAGTTCCAATTTGGCTCCATCGAGAAGGATTTAAAAATTCAAATACTTTCCCAATTACGCCGACGCGACGTTGGGCCCACTATATTAATCGCAACTCTGCGCGTGGAAGTGATGCTGGGCTGGTGAGAAAGGAATCGTTGCGTTGCGCATACGAGACGTTGGTCGTGAAGGGGTTAATTCGACCAAACTCTTAGGTTGTTCTTCTGACCGGGCTAAATGATCCCATATAAGCTTGATTGGTGACAAATCTAGGGATCGAGCAGGCCAGGAAAGGGTAGAAATGTAGCCGAGGCAGTCCTCTGAAACCCTTGTTGTAAGTGGGTGAGCATTGTCCTGTTGAAAAATGGCTCCTGGGAGCTCTGCAATGAGTGGCAACACATGCAGCTGAAGAATGTCACGAAAGTTCCACTTTGCTGTCATGGTGTCGTGGATCAATATTACGTAGGAATGGCCGTGTGTCTTATGAGATGGCACTCCATAGTATCACATCAGATGAGGGAACAGTGTACCGCTGAACAGTGAAAGCAGAATTGAGACGTTCACCACGGGACCTTCACACACGTACACGATTGTCATCATTGCCTAACTTGAATCTGGATTTGTCGCTAAAGATGACCTGATTCCATTCGACTGCAATCCATTCCTTTCGAGCATGGCATCACTCGAAGTAGAGGCGACGCTGAATGGGCGTCAATGACAATACACGTAATGGGCGCCGCAATAGCAACTGTCATTCTGCCAGGCACCTTACGACTGTACGGACTGACAAAGATGCCCGTAGTGAAGCTGCTACCTGTGTGTATGGATGGTGGACAATTAAATAGTTGGCACTATGCATGCATGTCGTATGACTCGTCGGTATTCTCGATTAATGGTCTGTCCAGGGTGTCCTGAGCCTAGTCACCGTGTATCAGACCTCTCTCTTGTCCACTGGTCCCAACACCTCCTCACAGTAAAGTCAGAACGGCCCAGTTGATGAACTGACCTTCCGGTTTCCATCATTCCTTTGATTCTTCTTTTCTCGTACTCTGACAACTGTTCATATGGTCTCCGATGGCAGCGTAATGGCATTTCTAGTGAAAATTATTTTTCTGGAACAGATTAAATACACGTAAACAAGCTCTGCTTACATGTGTTATAATCCAAGAAGAACGTTCAGTACCATCTAGTGGCATTACGCAATGTTCAATTCCGTTGCATTTCTAATCATTTAGATATCTGCCAGACACATACCTTCATACAATATTTCGTAACAATCCCACTCTTACTTCTTGGTGGGAAAGTTTGTATGGCAATATATGTATATAAATGCGTAAGAATATAATTAAAAAAACTATACATCATCTAACACATGGATCAATACGTCCCGAGACTAACATTGAAAGCAACATTTTTTTTGCAAAATTTTTTTTATTCATCAACATAACACCTTTTGTTAATCACCTTTTAGGGTGATACAATCGTTCCAACGCTTTTCCAAATCTTTTTTTTTTTCGCAAGAAATCTTTTGTTGCGAGTAAATAGCGATAAACAGCTTTCTGAATCATCGACTCGTTGCTGTTTTTGTTCCATCGAAAGCAATCGCGGCACCCACTTGGAAAAAACCTTTTTCATGCTCAATTTTTCATGAAGGATAGTAAATACACTTCCATATGATATCTGTGTCAAGTCAGCAATCTCACGGAGCTTCACTTTACGATCTTTCATTATAATTTTTGTCACTTCACTCACATTTTCCGGTGTAACGGCTTCCACAGGTCTACCCGAGCGTTCCGCGTCATTTGTGTCGGTACGACCACGTTTAAACTCGGCAAACCACCGACAAATCGTTGCTTTTGATGGACAAGAGTCCGGGTAACATTTTTCAATCCATTGTTTCGCTTGCACGGTGTTTTTACCCATTAAAAAACAATGTTTTATCAGAACACGAAACTCGGTTTTTTCCATTTTTTAAACAAACTACAAAACGACTTTACTCCAACCTCGATGACTCAGCTGTTTCTGGTCCGATCGACTTAAAATTTTGACACGTTTCAAGCAAAGGTTAGTACTCTAGAAAGACCTGGTTACTGGTTTACTACGAGCGCCATCTCTGGGTTAGTCTCGGGAGTTATTGATTGATGTGTTACATACCAAAGATATAATTAAAACACTTTAATGGAAACATATATAAAAAAGATATTCAATCTAAAAATAAAACAAAACAAAATTGATTAGAATAAATGAATTAAAAGCAAAAATGATACAATTATTCAAGAAAAACCAAAAGAAGATTATTGAAGAAAATAAATTATTATTCTATCTGATAATTTTTGTATTTTAAATTAGCATACTTTTGTAAATTCAATCGAATAATCAACTTGAACAATCATATTATAGAGTTTATTTAAATTATTTTGACTATTTTAAAATTTGATAACTAATTCAATTTTACGTAGAATATAATTATGGGAAATATTTCTCAAAATTATTACACCTGAGCTTCTTCAAAAGAAAAAGACTTTATTCATTAAAAAATCAAAAATTCTCTGTTGTCATAAATTACTACATATTCTTTTATTGGAAATTTTTAATTTAATATCTAAGTGTTTAGTTTCTATTAATTTAAAAAGAAGAATTATAAAAAGAGAAATTCTGGGTGGAATTTATTTTGAAAAGTTATTAGGTCATCACTGTATCTAAATAAAATTTAAATATTATGATCTATGAAGCTTTGTTCATAGAAATGTAAGAAAATATGAACAAGACCATTCTTAGCCGAACTACCTGGTGGTATACCCTTTATTTGTACTTATTTAGTTTGTACTTCATGAAATTTAGGATTTAAAAAATATGAGAAAATCTTACATTATTAATATCATGACCTATTTTCTTATACAAACCTTAATCCTATTAGCAATTTCTCCACTACCATTTGTAATTTTAATAAAAAATCTTTATTAAAAATATGCCATTGAATGAAATTAGTATGTAATTTCTTAGCATTTTATAATAAAATTTGCAGAAACATTATCGGCAAAAGACATATTTAAATTATCTTACAAATTTTTAGGCCTTTAATATTACAGTGCTGACGTTAATCTTAAATTCATAATGTTGGTATCTTTCCTTTACTCAATCAACACTAGACCTAGGTTCAAAGATACGAGGTCCGTCCCCAATAGCCCTCGTATTGCTTCTAGTGCGACGTAAATAAAACCAAGTCACAAACCAAACCTAACTTCAGTTACTAAGTCCTTATATTCTTTAAATATTTCAATAGGTAAGCTATATAGACAACACATTTAAAACGTTATCAATAACACCATTTTTTTTCCTTATTGTAAATATTATTATTAAAAATAATAAGCCTAAAACCTGTATTTTTATTCGAATATATCAAGGAATTTTATCTTTTATAGTATTTAAATTACTACAGCAATCACAATCTTGAATTTAAAAATTCATAAATTTATTATAAACCTTACGTTCTCAATTATAATTGATCTGGAAATCTGTAGTCATGTTATAGTTATATGAATTGCATAACTCCCACATTTTATTGAAGTTAAAAGCTTTTTCAATATTAATATTTATAATTGAAATTAAATTTTAAATACTTTAAAAATTTATTAAAAATTTATATTAATAATTTATTTGCTTATATATTTAACAGTACACTATTCAAATTTTAGATTTTTGGTATTACTTTTGCCCATATTACTTTTATTAACTAAATATTTAATTATATCTTGGATAGTATGTAAACAAGTACTTTCTAATTAGTGTCATTAATATAATCTACTTTATAATTTCAATTTCTCTTTTCTTTAAGCAAAGTAGGAAGTGTATAACTCCTTAACTATTGATGTCTTTTTTAAATTCCTCATTCAAAGCATAAATATTTCTTTAATATTACATCTTTAACGCATTTTCTTTTAATATTTCATGTAGTTTTTTTAATAATATTATTGGGAATTTTCAGCTTATGAAAACTATTCTACCTTTAAAATAATGTTCATTATTGCAAGTGTACTTAAATATCAGAAACATATTTTTATTAAAATGAGGATAATCAATACCATACAAAATTATGTAATATCATATGATTTCCAATAAAACAGTTTTCATTGAGTAACTTTCCTTTATTATTGGGCACAAAGTTAAGAATAGGTAATTCAATATTTTCAAAATAAGGAAGATTAAAATTTCTAATTTCAATTTTATAACAGTTTCTTTTTTAGTATCATTAAATTTATTTGTATCGTGTCTATGTTGATTAATGAACATATTGATAACATTAACTGTTTTATAATTATAATTACATATTTATGTATAATAATTATAATTACATATTTATGTATAATAATTATAATTACATATTTATGTATAATAATTATAATTACATATTTATGTATAATAATTATTTTTACATATTTATAGTTAAATAGTTAAAAGTTTTGCCGAAAATAAATTTAGAATAAATATTAAATTGCTCATTACTAATCATTTTATAAATTTAAAAACTATTCCTATTACAAATATTACAGTTTAATTCAATAATTTCAAAATTCTAATTCTAATTTAATACTCTTTTGAATCCTTAGTCTTATTAGTCTCGCAAATGTAATTATATTAGTATTACCATATTACCTAACATATTTGCTATTCCAAAATATCATTGTTTCTTAATTCCTCGGAGATAACATTTCCTATAACTAAATTATGACTAAAATTTAATTGTGAGTCTCTGCTACATTCTACCTTTAATTTATGCCAGTTTTCCTAAGTCTGTCTAACTTATGACCCAAACATAGTTTCAGGTATTGACAACACAACCTTTACCATATACCCCTTTTCTAAAGTCATCTAAATGCATCGTATATTAAATTAATCTAATAAGTTTATTATTCAGACAGCGATGTATTACCTTTAATGAACCAAAACTCAGCTAAGGATTTAGGTTATATAATCAAACTTTAGGATATCTAAAATGCTCTCAGAATTTGTTATCTAAAAATCTTTCACTGTTACAATTTATTCTAATAAAATCTCAAAGTTTTAAAAAACAAAAATACCCAAAATTTCTAAGAAAACTCTAATAATAAATGTAACAAAAATTCTTGAATAGGAAAAAAAAATGTAATAGAACAAAAAAAAAATCTAAAAATTCTTAAAATCACAATCGAGTACAAAATATCTCCCAAGCTCAAATCAGCAAAACTAAACTGTATACTTCAAAATAAATGATCATTTATGTATGATTTTACGCACATGATATTTCTGTAATAATATAAAAGGTTATAAAATATACAACACAGTAGACAGTTATTAAGTCAGAAATCAGAATTATTATATTTCTTAATAAGTAAAGTATAAAATATGAAATAAATTCAAAAACTTTCTAAGAAAGGTTTTTGAATTAAAATGATACATTATATGTATTTTATATATATATATATATATATATATAATAATAATAATAATAATAATGTCAAGAAAAGAAATATAATAATGTCAGAGAAAACCTGAAAAATTATATAAATATTAAAAGTAAAAATTAAAGTAAAACTAAATGACAAAACAAAAAATAGTCTATAAATCTGAACAGTTGAAAAAGAACAAGAAAAAAATTAATATATATAATCAATTAATGGTTGTTGGTTTTTATTAACGTCGCAGCAGTAGCAACACGAGGGCAATTGGTGATGAACCTCGTAATTTTGAGCCTCGGTCAAGTGCCGAGGATGATGTCTGAGCGGTCACTTTCCTCTCCTAACTTTCATACCACTCCAACGGGAGAATTGTTAGCCTTGACATATTTAACGTATTTCAGCAACACCTACGCGGTGAGTCTTTATTGGCAGCAAGGCCCGAACCAAAGACCCTATGGAAACCGCAGACCACGAGTCCACGAAAATGATCACTAGGCTAAAGCGGCTACAACAATTAATGAAAAATTTCATTATTCTAGATTACAAGTACCAAAACAATACAAAATATATATGAAGAAAATAACATATCTATATCATTTTCTTAAAAAAAGATAGTTAATGTAAATAAAATAGAAAAAATAAAATAAATATAGACTATACTGATACTCGTATAAAATCTATAAGCCTAAAAATTTTTAATGTTAGAAATAAAGAAGTCATGGCATAAAACCTATTTTCAAAGAAAAAGCAATAAAAGTGCTAATTCAACCATAATATTGTAAAAAAAATTATATTAATACATAAAAATCAAATTAACAATAATACATTACGCAAAACAAAAAAGCATAAAGAAAATCTGAATTTATAAATAAGTAGATATAATATAAAAACAAAACAAAAAATGATTCGAAGCTAAAGATTTAAGTAGTAAAAGAAAAAAAATTAAAAATTAATCATGGGAAAAAACAACAAAAAAAAAAAAAAAAAAAAAAAAAAAAAAAAAAAAATAATGAGTAATTCAACTTGAGAAAAATGAAAAAAGGGAAATCATAAATTGTAAAAGTCACTTAATACTGTCATTAGCATAGGGATGTGAAATGTATTTATATAGGTATTAATGTCAAACATTTGTACACAGTATTAATTATATAGGGAAAGGCAAACAAAAATAAATCTAAATTCCTGAGCCTTAGAAAATAAGACACACAAAGAAAAATGATTCAGAAGCAAAAAAATATATATTTCTACATCTGCCATAAAATATTTATTTGGTAACCTAAAATAATTATTTAAAATCCATTATTTTCATCTACATACCAAAGTTATAATTTAAATCTTCAAAACAGTTATATATAAAAACAATTAAAAATAATGATAAGGAAATGAAAAAAAAAATCTTAAGAAAATTTTAACAAATTTAAAACATTTCAAAATAAATTTCCCCTAAAAAAAGAAATATATTGGAAAAAAGACAATTATTCAGTTTCATAATTTTTATATTTTAAGTTGGTTGAAGAAATTTGATGATTGTATGCACTTTTAATAGAATTAATTTAATTTGGATATCTAAGAATCTACTAAGAAATTTAATGTTACAAATGATATAATTACTTATATTCATGAAATATGATAAACTTAAATATATATACACACACGCAAGCCCACTCACTCACTCACTCACTCACTCATACGCACGCGCGCGCGCACACACACACACACGCACACACACACATATATATATGTTATATATATGAAACACAAATAATACAAATTACAACAACATTTAACATTCTAATAATACCCAACATTAAATCAACATTATCAGTAGATAAAAAATTAAATATGAAAAGAAATCAATAAAAAACAAGTTCATATTCATGCGAGTCAAATAATTTTTTTTTATATAATAACTATGTAATCTTAAATTTAAATTTTAAAAACCAATAATAAAAAAGAAATTTTTAAGAAAAACTTAAAGTAAAATAAAAATTTAGAATAATGGAAATAATGTTAGTAATACCATATTTTAGAAAGGAATAATGAATTTTTCTACAGGTATTATAGATAAAACATTACATTAGTAAATTACATTATAAACAATTATGGTAGCAAACCAAAAATCAGTAAATTCAGGAAGCCAAACATAGAATTAAGAAGGTACAAAATAATTATCTTCAATTTAACTGCAAATAGCCAAATCACTCTAAGCTAAGCCACTGAAATATATGATAAAAAATTAAAATCTAAATAAAAAGAGAAAAATTAATTAAACAAAAAATTAATCAATGAGTATGCATTCTAAAACAAAATGTAATACAAAAAAATACTAATGACATGACATAAGAAATAATGTTGTGGCTTTTTAAGTACTTCAAAAATAAATGCAAAGAGAATGAAATTATCTAATCATATGAAAAACTTTTAACATACTGCAAAAAATGAAAAAGAAAGTAAGCATTACTTGGAACACAGTTTTAAAAGCATACACGAATTCATACATATGCTCTCTATTCTGTTTCTCTCTCATAACTTCTAATCCATAAGAAAAAACAAAGTCAAAGTGATATAAGAGAGAGATATATGTAAATATTTATATATATATGTGTGTGTAAATATATATATATATATATATCCGATGTAGACAAAAATTGACGGATCACTCTGTCCTTCCGATCTGTTTTAGCCCTAGGTCGATCGCTACCATCATGGCGCTGAAATCTGCCACTGTAAATCCATACTTGCCAGCATCTTCTATTTGCCGCATCGTTTCGACCCATATGACGAGCGATTCTCCGATTTACTCAACCTGTCTCTTTCAATCCAATAATACGACCTCTTTCAAACTGACAGTTGTCCATAATGAGCTCGAATTCTACGGTGAGACATTTTTTCAGTCGTTGAAATGTATCCTAAGTAGCAATGCAACAAAAAATTTGACAATCAGATTGAAAATCGCTTCTTACATACAGCTGCTGAGCACGCAATTCCAAAGCGCTGTAGCTCCTGTTATTCATTCATTAGACACCAAATTTTAATCATTTGCATGTTAGGTACCAATGTTTTTGCATACGTAATTTCATAACAATCGGACAACATCTTGCAGCGTCGTTTTTTTTGTTATAGAATACATATATATATCGCAAATTAATCAGCTCATTGAAAAACCGTAAAAGGCATTAGAACGACACATGTATGAGGAAAATTATAGGATTAGGGCATTTGCAAAAGAAAACTAAGAAAACTTGTAAAAGAATTATAATAACAACATTAGAGAAGAGAGAGAAAAATAACTCTTTTTGGAATAGTAAATTTTCACCATGCCTACATTCGCGGAAGATAATGTATCGGATGCAGGAAATTATTGACAACAATGACGAAATGAACATCACTGGAGAAATGTGCATTATTTCTAATTGTGGGGCATCTTTGAATACTTTCTCTATCAGTGTATTTAACTCAAAATCCTTAGAATTTAGAGTTTCAGAACCAGAAAACCATCCAAATGAGATCGAGGAGTCATTGTGACTACGACAATGCAAAGTTGCGTGAGATGACCCTATCACGGATGTTGTGTTGCTGCCGTAGTTAATCACATATGGAGATATGTGGAGGAGAACCATATTGAATCTATACAATGTCATTAAAAACATTCTGTGTTGCATATAAGGAATACAACATTGTTGTATACGAAGCACTTGGATGGAGCAAATAATTATACATGTGAAAAATTCAACGGAGGACGATTGTTTTTGCGAGTCTTCACCACACAGTCACTTTAGAATAGTGTAAAAGTGCTGTTGCTGAATCGAGAGGAAGTTTGCCGCACAATGAATGCATTTCTTGGAGTTTACATTTCCAGTTAAATAAAATGTACCTCATCCATTCATAATATCCACAGTGGTCACCTTTTTTCATAAAGTTGACACGCTACTGTTTGTTTGAAGGCTGTAACATTTGGACTTGCTGAAATAGATAAGGGAAAATCCGTAGATGAGAGTACAGAAGCCTGAGCACTGCGGGGTTTGGTACATCCAAATCGCGGGCAAAACTTGTAGATGTAGACATTGGACCTACAATAACCGTAATATGCACAACCATATCAACTTTAATGGAACATATGGTCGTCAGGACCGTGGTCTGTTACATGTTGTATCCAATTTCTTAAAATGTATTTATTAATACACATGGGCTTCGTTCTATCTTATGATTTCGCCAATGAACTCGTACTGCTTCTGCAGCATTTTACACGTTTAGATAAAATATGCATGTGAAATTCGAGCGTGGTTTTGCTGTAAGTGGCATCTTAGCAAGTTCGAGCATACCTCATTAAAGGATCAATATTTTAATACTATTTATTAAAGGGTTTTCACAAAAATACATTGCACAGTGTCACAAAAGGTTTTCTGGTGCTTCTATTGTATATCCCTGCGTCTCATGCCAAGGGCATTAATGCATCTCCTATCAGTGTTGTCATTAGTCCTTTACAATTCTCTACATTGCAAATGTTTTACACCTGCCGTTTTCGTTATGTACTTATCATAACAAATTTCTATTCTTTTGCACTGTAATCATAACCGTGAGAGCTCTATTGTTTTAAATTATCACAATCTTCAGTGCATTCTTTTGAATTACAATACTCGAAATTTTCTATAGATTCGTTGAGCGGATAGTTCGTCATTCAAAGCACTACTTTTTGTCTCTGTACATAAATAAATTACTTCTGTGTATTACTGTATTATAAATTTTATAGAGAAACAATTAACTGTAAGCTTAGTATTAACTGTTATAATCTGCAAGTGAATGCATTTGATTTAGTGAATTTATATAATTTACACAGTATTTCCGTCTGGAAAATAGGTTGTAAATTGTAGCAGTTTCATTAGTTCGTAAGTCGATTTTCAGCTGTACGTAAGCGAAAGGAGCTACAGAATGCCAAACTCATCTTTATAGGCGAGGTAAGAAGACTATAAGATCACATATTATTGCAACTCTGTCGAAGAAGAATACATGTTTCAAATTCTCATCTCTATTCATGGGTCTTTTCACTTAAATCTTCGCAATTGTAACCAATAATCAAAAATACTTTCAATTTTCATCTGCAAATGTCATATTTGTTTGGAGCTGGAATTCCATTTTCCGTGACTATTTTATCAATTAAATTAGCCTTCCAAGCAACAAGACAAAGAATTTCGTTACCAAAATGATAAACATGATCACCAAGTGAAACGATTTCCGTTAAATAATCGTTATTATTTTTTTTAAATTTAAAGCTATGTTTTAATTAAGATTTATACAAATCTCTTTGGAAACTGTATATTATTTTTTTCAGTAAATATCTTATTGTAACCAATGTATTTCCTCTCCCCTCAATCCTGCAACGCCCTCTACAATAACTGCGTCACGCATTCAGTTTAGCATATGAACTCAATGTGTTCGGAGCACTAAAACAATTATGCGCATTAACGGAGAAATCCCTCGGCGCATACTCGGTCCAATATCTCTTTGTTTCTACTATGTATGTAAATTATAAATGTGTTGTCCTTGTAATAAAATAATTGTTTAGTGATCTGGGCCCTTTTCTTCTGTAACTACGAAAAGTAGTTATATTATGTATTTTTATGTAAAAGTGAACGCATGTCCTAGATCAATTTGTTTGAATGTAAATGAAACATTCTTCTCTTAATGTTGTCTTTGGCATAATATGACGAGATTCGATTCATTTCTAAATGTTTATTTGCTTATTTTAAGTTACAATTGAATGTAGGATTTAGTGAGTAATATGCGATGATTCATGCTGGAAATTATAATCATACGAAATCCATATAACATTTTGTTACAGAAGGTGTGGTGGTTAAATAATAAGACTGACGCTTTAAAACATTTTATTTTGATATCACACACATAGATACTTATTATAACCTTCAATATACATCCCTTCCCTATCTCTACATCGCTCCATGCGAACCTTCCATTGTTCGAAACAGTGCTGGAAGTCTTCTGTCAGCTCTTTCAGAAAGTGTGAAACATTCTCTTTCACAGCTTCAACGGACACAAGTCTTGTTTCTTTTAATGCTGATTTCAACTTAGGAAACAAAGAGAAATCGCATGGCTCAAGATCCGGCGAATAAAGCATATTATCTAACACTGAGATGTTGTGCTTGTCTAGAAATCTCTTGACAGACAATGTGGAATGAGCCGGTGCATGGTGTCGGTGGAAAAATGTCCCGTAAGGATTCTTTATCAATTCCTGAAATCTCATAAATAACACGAATACTTAACCGACTATCACATCGAACCAAATTACTGATTTTTTTCAATATTGTTATCCGTTTCTGTCGTGGAGGGTGATCCGTCCGCGAATCCTCTTCGAGTCTTCTCGGCTCCTTTGAAAACGCTTAAATCACTCAAAAACACTTGCAGGTGATAAATATTCATTGCCATTCACTTCTTTCAATAAATTATAAGTTTGGGTAATGGTATTTACAGGATTCATGTGAAATATCATAGGAATTCGTTTCTCTATTATTACACTTATCATTTTTCTAGCGAAACAAAAGATGTATCTCAAATGCGAATGAAGGCAATGGTTATACGAATTTGTTTACAAAAGCGAGAAGTACTGCATTCGAAAAAGAAGGTTTCACTCTAAACAGGTGCAGGTCGCTGGCGTTTGAAGCATGCTTACTTCTTCTGCAGTAGTGTCAGTCTCGTTATTTAATATCCACACCTCGTACATTACTAATTTCTGTATAGAAAGTAAAATAATTTTAATGATATATCAGTATTTCACTTAAAACTTTACTTAACATCTATTTTCTTCATTCCCATCATATTGCCTAAACACATTTGATTTCTCGTTTTATGATTTTTACTTTCCAATCACATCTCAGTTTTATTATGTTTCTTTCTTATTCATGTAACTTTTACAGTAATGAAAATCTCTCTACATAAATAAGTTAAAGAAATCAAATAGGATATGACTTATTTAAAAAACTTCAAATTTCATTCTTATTTCCTTCTTTATAACAGAATTTTTAAAGAATATATAGTTTCCTGAAAATAACTTATAATTCTTTCAAAGTATGCCTTTCCTCTAACTATGTTATAGCTGTTTGTCGTAAAGATATATGCCAACATCTTTTCATTACTTACATGTACTGTCAAAATGTATTAAAATTAATTGAGAAAGTACTCTGTTTTTTACGGTAAAAATATTACTCGAAAATACTACAATTCCTATTGAAGTTACAAAAATAAAAGGAACTAATGTATCTAAGATGCATCCAGATGGAAATTAATGTTGTACTTCGTTCGGTTACGTATTGCTATAACCAAATACTACCTTAATGTTAACTTTTACCATTCACTAGTTCATCTATTCAAATATTGGATAGCTGTGATTATAAACGTCAGAAAATTTGAAAATAAAATAAAAAATTGTAGTGAAATGATGAGTATCTTAGGAAATTAATAAATTGAAAATTACCTGATAGAATTTAAAAATATAACCTACTTGTATAGCATTTCACTTATTTGTTATGCAGGCAAAAGTGTATATTTTATTTTTTAACGTATACTCTACTTTTTGTATTATGTATTTTTTATTTTCAACCAATATCACTATAATTAATTAGTCTTTGAGTATGCAGTTTGTATTCGTTTTACAAATATAACAAGTTTCAGCCCATATTTCATTGAAATGAGGTCACACAATACAAACATGATAAATTTCTTCATTAAAGGAACAGCATTTCATGTATAATCGAATAGATGGATAATCAGTGATTAAAGGCCTAACCTAAGCGTCATACTTATATCAAATATTTAACTGTATATTTAATTTTAAAATAAATCCAAAATAAACGAGTCAATATGAGTAATTACTTATTAAAGCCCCAAGGAGCTTGTTAGAACTCTTTTCCAAAGAGAATGATACTGTAAGTTATCGAGCTCCTTTATCATTCATTACTTAACATAATTTACATTTTAGTATGTAATAATCCATAATTCAATTTGAATTTATAATTTAAAATGACTATCACTGCCTGTTCTTTAAATATCTATCAAATCAATCAATTCAATCTTTATTTGAACTGAATTAAAATAAAGTACTGAATCAATATATAGTAGACATGTCTTCCCATTTTATTGAAATTATCTTTCTCAGAATATCAAGAATAAAATCCTCAGCCTATACTAGATTCTGTGTATATCTCATTGTTGGTAAATCAGTGAATGAATCATGAATGTCATCATTATTCTCAATAATTATCATCCTAAAACAGTATATTGATCAATCTAGAATAAACTTACATTTGTTGTGAATTTTATTTAGGAGAACATTAACATTTCTATCAGACCCTCATCTGAATAAAAATAATGCAACTCTTTAAAAATTGGTGCACCAGCAATTGCAAGTTTGTTGATACATCTGTTCTGAAATAAAAATAAATGTACCATTGAATTCAAGCATTTGAAGTTTCTTATGCATATTTACATAAAAACTGGTTTATTACTTCTTCAAAAACATTCATTATATTTTCTTAAAAATTCGTTTTGAAGCTTGAAAATATTAAAAGACACTTTAAGAAATGCTTCATTGATTTGTTTACTAAATTGTGATAATAGTTTCATTTGTTTTGTATACATTTCAAACATCTTTTATCTTTTACAATTGCTTAAAGATTAAAAATAAAATTTTAAAGTCTATCAGAATTTTTCACTACAAAGCAAAACGAAGTTAAGAAGATCTTATATTTTATAAACCAGATAAGACGTATATGTGGCAAAAGAACATTTACTCAACGATTTATCCTTTTAATTAACACTTAGGTAAATTTAAAAATATGTTTAATTAGTGGATAATCAATAAATAATTAGCTGCAATCTTCTTAGTTCAAAGCAGCTGCTTTTTGCAAGGAAAAATATGTTGATTCAAATTAAGTATTAGAAGTTCGCTTGCTATTAAATAATTATTTTCATTAGAAGGCAAGAACTTTGTTGAGGTTTGGAAGATTAAAATTGTTTCAATTACAGGAAGAGTTATAAATATATTACTGAATATAGGAGGCGCTTTATAACACTATAATTCAAATGAAATGATTTATGAGTTTAGATTAAATTGATCTATTCTATTCTGGGTAAATCTAAGATTTAAGTCATAATAGCATAACATCAAGACAATTTATAAACATTTTTAAAATAATACTAAAACATTGTATTTGCAGAATATTTATGATAATGATCTTCGTCAAATGAATCAAATTAGCAATATTCAATATTCAGTTATTGATACATCGAATGTGAAAATATAATTACTAGTTCCAAAATAAAAGGCTTATTCATCATATTCAGATAGTTGTATTATACCTAATCATATTTCTAATATTAAAATAATTCTTATCACATTTTATTTTAATTCAACTATTAATCACATAGGCGAGAAGATCTTCATTAAAGCTATAAACTTTACGTCACGATGCACACATAGTCTTTTCATATAGTCTTCATACGATATAACTGCTGACTTCTGTTTAGCTTATTTCACTCTGTAACTTTCAAAGTCATGAAAATTGTCATATTTTAATAAAATAAAATATGAGGTAATAAATTTAAGAAGACGAGCCATTTTTCAATTGATGAAATAAATATTTTGAACGGAAAGATGATTTAATACTACTAAAAGGAAAATAGTGTTGATTCCTTTCTTTTACTTTACCACATGTGCTATTTCCATACATTTTGAACTTTAAGAGTCTGTATTAAATAATCAAGTGTTACACGAAAATAGTTAAATTGTCAAATTTGCAAAAGTAAGAAGTTTAACAATAGTTAATTCTACAAGTTGTTAATTATTTCTTCAACAATAATTTCAACAATTTGTTTTAGCCAGAAGTAAAAAGTTCTTAAAAATGTAAAATAACCTTATCATAATGAAGAACTAATTTAAATAGTTATTTTGTTAAATAATGAGTGCCAATAATATGTGAATATCTTCATTAAAAAGATGTCTAATAATTTAATTACTCATTTAATTTTAAAATCAAATTATCGAATGATTTATTAATGTCTTTAAAGGCTTCTTTTCTAGAATTTATTAATTAGTCCTACTGTAATTAATGTTTACTGCTGAAAATAATATAAATGATGTAAAGCCGATGTTTGGATCTACTAAGTGCAACAAACAGTTTATTTGAATAGGGCCCATTTAACAGAAAGGTTATAAGTTCAGGTTTCTTCTACCAAAGACCTTCGTGTAGCAGAAGTGTTAGATGCGAAACATGTATTGTAGGTACATAAAGTTATCATCTGACGCTGACAATTAAAGTGTCGTCCTCACTTCAGTTTATCATAATTTAAAACATGAAGTTCATCGTCAATAAACTTAGTGTCCTTGTGTGCTGGACTCAATAGTCAACACAACAAGAATACTTTGATTTAATAAGTATTAGGCTAGAAAGTACTGCTTTATCATAAATCTCAACTGAACAATGCGATTTTCAATGAATAATTAATAATTTGTTTTTATTTTTCACAATATGCATTTTAAAATTATTTATTAAGTTAATAAATATATTTAACCATTGTATAAAATTATTGAAATATTATTTAATATGAAAAGTAATGTAACCCCTGCTCTGCAGAAAATTATTCTTGGGGTTTTCTTATTGTTCACTTTTATACTTTAAATCAAACTGCTAAGTTAGATTAAATAGCTATTGTAGTTATAATTGTTTCACGTAAATTGTTTGAACTCAAAACTACTATATGATTTATGAATAGGAAGATGAATATATTATTACAGTGTATTGTGTTTGCTGTTAGATTTCTCCTACAGATCTATGCTTTCTTTTCTTGGATTGTCATATAAATGGTGTGAAAATAACACTTTAGGTGAGAAATTTAGGAGTTGGTTATCAAGAAAATTTTATTAAATTCTTAAAATGTATACTTAAATATGATGGCACATTAAAGAATGAAATGCTCTGTAGAACGATGAAATATACAAACATTTGAATTATCATTGCATTAAAAACAAATCTGCAGAGAACTGCATTAGAAACTTGCAGGTCTCAATCCTGTCACCAAGTGTCTCCATCGTCGAATCAAGTAATGCGAAAGACCTTGAGATTTTCGTGTGTTAAGTTTAGTAGTCAAACATAAAAAGTTAGCAACTGCTAGAGGCAATATTTATATTTAATGAAGAGTAAATGGTTGTGTGTGTAGGTTGTACTGAGGTATTCACTAAAGAGTGAAAATCAGGATTTTTCTTATTTCGGATATTTATGCATACGATTTCATTTGAAAAAAGACATTCAAGTATAGATGATAAAAATGCTAATTTGATGTGAGTAATTTTCCTTTATGATCGCCGATCTGAAGCTTCATTTGTTGACAGAAAGTTGAATATAAGGACTGTTTAATTATTCAGTATTTCATAAATATTTATTTAAATATTTTATTTCATTTTAATCTACAAATGAAGCTTCCACTGCTCACTCCTCATAAATTTCTGATAAAATTTATTAATTATGTATATTGGACATTGTATATCTAAGTATTGTTATTTGGAATCAGAAGTCAACACCAGAGAAGGTTTAATAGACTGACAGAGACACAAATGAATTAATGATGATCCTAATGCAAGTGATGCTGGTATATGATAGGTAAACTATTACCTCTAGGATGTTATATGATTAGAATAAT
>BMAW01090586.1:0-15997 GCA_019974015.1 Nephila pilipes | reverse complement strand
GAAAAGGTAATTTTTGAACAATGTCATATTTTCATGTTTAATTTTACGTATTTTAACTTTTCTTCCGAATATTGTGTTCATTTTGTTTGTACAATAAGTTATAATTGGAATCATAACAATATTTACAGTGTTAACGGCTATATTTTGAATTGGGATGATATTCATATAGCCTCTATTTTTGATTAAAATTATATATTTTTCCAATTTGTTTAAAAATTCAAAATTGAAGTTGAGAAATTCAGCCTTTTTCAGCTATGAAATGCCTCTCAAATGATTTTTTTCCCAAAACTTTTTTTTCTTTTGCCATAATTAATATATATATATATTATTTCAATTTGATTGCTTATGTAACAATCTGAAAAAATGTTAATTGTCTGGTTTGTTTTATGAATTTTAGTATATTTAGTTGCATTGATAAGGAACTAATTTTAAATTTAATGCTTATTTTCCACAGGAAATTTTAAGAGAAAAATCCCAAAGACAAAGAGAATTGTATACTTTATTTAAAGTTAACTAAGCTTTATTCACAGGCAGAATATTTGTTGTACTATATTAAAATCACTTAATAAATTGAAACACCAATAGGTGCTAAAATGACTGGAAATAAAGTAATTGCTATAAATGAAGCTCTGTAAATATTTTTTAGAATATTCGATGTCTTAATTTCATTAACGCATTTTTTGAAATACAAAAATCTAATTAAAAACAATTTTCAGGCCAGAATTAAAAAGGAACTTCAAAATTACTTAAAAATTTCTATCCGAGCTGATGCATCAAATTGAAGCAAATGCCAAAGACAATTATTGGTGTGTTTTTTAATTCTTCCTAAACATTAAATTAAGTAAAAAAAACTTACATTTGTATAGTTTTCAAGGCGAGAACAGCTGTTGGTTATTCTTACTGTCACATTAGCAAAAAGAACTACAGAAGAGATCTCAAGATAAATATTTCAATTTTTAAAGACATTACTACAAATCGAAAATCAGATATTTTTAGTTAATGTAATAAATTTCTTTTGAAATGAAGCTTTTGGAAAATCCCAAACCAAAACATGGAGCATTCTCAACGTTTTATATAGTATATTTGAAATAAATTTTCATTATTCATGCAGTGTTTCGTATTGTAGCATATTAATAGTAAACCAATTTAATAATGCTTTTGATGAGTTGTAATCAGTAAAACAGAGCAGCACTATTTCATATCGTCATAATTTTAACGAACAAAATAAAATTCTGCCATATAAGCGAAATCGCTTATCTTTGTCAAATTTGAAAAGAAAAAAAAATTCATGTATAAACACTCTGACCATCTGAAAAAATGTAGAAAAAAAACGTGATGTGCAAATAAATGAACTTCAAACTGATTAAATTACAACATGTTTTAAAAAAATAGTATTGAAATCTTTAAACGTACTTTTTTTAATAATCAAATTTTCAAGAAAATCATTTTACAAAAAATTTAATAATTGAAAAATTATTTAATATATTTTAATTTAGTTTAATATATAAAATTTTGACATTTCTTTTAAAGACTCAAAAGTTCAGTAAACGGTGAAAGTTAATAATTTTAAATTTCTACTTTGGTTCAGTGTCGTAGCAAAAAAAATATAAAATTGTGTTGCTTTTTTGGGACATTACAATATTTAAGAGATAATTAAGAAGATATTATTATTTCATCCTTAGATGACATATAACTAAATTTATTTGAAAAAAATTGAGCAAATATGCTGAATATTATTATATTTAAATTTTTGTTTTTGCTTTATATCACTTTTTGAGTAACGTGCCATTTAAAACTAAAATAATTCTAGAAATGAATTTTACTTGTGTCCAATTTTAGGAAATGCTTTTAGTTTTATTTGATATGCTTTTAGTGTATTTCTTCAATAGTTTTCGAGAGGGGTTTATCAGAAAAAGAGAAGTGGTTTTATACTATATATATTTTTAATGCAAAATATAAACCCTAAACTCAGTTATTCACCATAACAGCGAATAAGGAGAGACACTCTTTTTACTTTTAGATTCAATGTATGTTTTTAATTTTAAACGTGCATGAAACACATGAAAATCATATGTGGAAGTAATTAATTTAGTTAAATGTAATTGAAAGAAAACGTTTAAACAATTGTTATCGGTATTAGAAGCATAAATATAAACATAATGCGTATGATGAATAAAATATTAAGAGAAACTCGCAAATTTTAAGAAGCAACTCGAATTGAAATATTTCTAAATGGATTTCGCAACTTATGATAGTCCTCAGAAGAACTTGATGTTTAAAAAAGCTGAATTTATTAAAACTTTTTAAAATCCACAGTACTGCAATCAGAAGGATGCAAGACTACTTAAAATTATTTTTACTGTAATTAACAGAAGTTTAAAGAATGTAAGGTAACTAAATAATTTAAATGATTTCTTTCTACTCTAATATAATACAATTAATTCTAAGTCGAATGTGTTCTTCGACAAAGGAAAATATATGTATGGGTTAACATTTAATTTGATTTCGCTTATTAGATTCCTTTAATAAGTGAAAATATGTAAGTAGTAATCAAATAATTTTCAACAACTATTTAATAACAAAAGAATGAAATTAAAATATGTCACAACTTGTAAAGTTTAAATAATTTTCATTTCAGAAAATGTATGCTATCTATTTAATTTGCATTTCAATGGCCACCAAAAGGAACAGGAAATTCTTTCTGCTAAAACGCTTGAAACATTTAGAAAGCTTAGAGCTTTAAAATTTTAAATGTTGAATATTCCTGACTAACTTCGGAAACGGAAACATTCATAGGAACTGACATTTAAGTTCGTTAATTTTGGATTTGCTGTGACTTTAGCTACTTAGCGATGGAAGTTGAATAGTTTTAAAAGGAAGGATTGTTTGAAATTACAAAACAATACATCTAAATAGGAAATCAATATTATGTTTTAATTTTTTAGAACTAAATGGAACACACAAACACTTATATGAATAACTTTTATGTTCTTATTAAAAATGTAGATGTTATCAATATGGAAGATATCTAACTAACTCCAGTCTATGTCATTAAGCTAAACACTCCATTGCCATGATTTAAGAAATAATAATTTATTAAAAGCTTTTGAAAAAAATTAAAATTTAAAAAAAAAGAAATATCAGCTCGTACCTGATGAATAACATCTGATTTTGGTTTTGGTTTTATCAACGTTGCACTAGAAGCAACACGAGGCTGCTGGGGATGGACTTCATAATTATGAGCTTCGGTCAAGTGAAGAGGACGACACTTGAGCTGATACCTCCGTCTCCCAAATTGAACGAAAAAATGTTGAAGGAAGACCAAAAATGAAAACTGGTATCAAATTGAATCTAGGTTGAAGTTGCATTTTATACAGCTGTTGCAAAAATTGAATTCATTTCTTAACAGCTACTTGTACACACACTGTCGATTCGCTTCTTCTCAATTGCTGGCTCACATTCACAGTGGTTAATGTGAAAGTATCGAAAGACACAATAATTTTTCTTATAATGTTCGTATTTAATTCAAGGTTCCATTTAGAAGACACTACTCTGATGACTCACTTGTGCATTTTATGTTTAGAAAATTTTGAAATCAAAACTCCATTTTAGTTAAGATTATAGCGTGGAATAATACATTTAGATGGCTTAGTGCTTTAAAATTTCAAATTTTGAATATTCCTAATGAACTTTGAAAACCTAAATATTCATAGGAACTGGCAGCGAATTAGTAAAATGGGCTTTAGAAATTAATTAAAATCAAACAGAAAATTTCGCCCCCTCCCCCGAAAAAAAAATTGAAATTGGCTTTGCTGATTTCATTTTAGTATGTTCTTAGGGTTTGTTATTTAAAAATATTTATTTAGGTTGTGCCTTCACCTTCAGTAGAGAACTCCTTCAACGATGAAAAATTCGAGTGTTTATATTGCGTAGCCTTTATTTTCCGCTCTACATCACCGGTTTACCAAAATGAATATTAATTAGCGTAACGTTAGCCAAGCTCCACACTTTAGGAACGATTACCATCAAAAAATATATATACCTTCTTCAAATTCTTAATGCATTTTTATTTCTATTAGCAAATTGCTCTGAAGTACGAAAACGGTAGCAAATGTAAGCTACAAAAAGAATAAAAACAGACGATTATGTTATAAAAATATCAATTATTAAATTAAATATTGAAATAATAGGAAACTATGAATTATTATAGTAGATAATAATATTCTGTTTTGATATTAAAATAAAAGCAAGCGTTATAATATGAAATTAAATATATCTTAAGAATATAAATATACCTTAAACAAATGAAATGAAATTATTATAATCATATTGAATTATAATGTCAACATTTTGAACCTAACATCAAGTGTCTTTTATTATATGTCCTCGCATTTTTGTTGATGACATTGTCTCAAAAGTACAACAAGTTATAATATGTAAAAGTAAAAAAAAAATAAAAAGGATAAGTACTAATTTATAAAATGGGACGAGCTGATGAGCATCTTGGTTCAATTAATCCTTGAAACATTTTTTTTCTAATTACCACTGATTATTAAGTAAAAACAAACAAAATTCGTGGGTAATTACTGTTAGATTATTCTCAAAAGACTTCAATGAAAATTGAAATAAAAAGATTTCTAGAATCTGTATTTTTAAATAAATATATTTTAAAATAAACAACCTATATGGTTCTGTTATATGCTAAAATTGATGATTTCTCTCACGGTGATGTAATTTCCATACTAATTTTATCATAACTAAATCGAGTTTCTTATAGCGCAATAAAGATTTAAAATACTGCATTAAATTGTTTTTCTTCTTCAGGTTTTTCAAGTCTTCTTTGGGAATCTTCCACTATTACTGTTATAATTTCTTATTCAATATGATAAGGAACACAAAATTTCTCTTAAAAATAATTTCGCTTGTAAAGTAAATTAAGGAGCTAATGTTTCGGATTCGGCTCATGAAAACTATTAATGCTGAATACAATAATGATTTTAACTCTTCTTCATCATTCGATTCAAATTTTTATAATAAATAAGAAATAACTAATGCAGACCACAATTCAGAAATATTTTTGGTTAAAAGGAAAGTCAAACGGAGTATTCATAAGACATAGGTCTCCAAATTTTATTTAAAAATTAATATTATCCACAACTGGTTTGTAGTAAAACAATGACCATTTAGTAATATTAAATTTTATTTGCTGGTTTAGTTTTAGGAGCTTAACGTTTGTTTTGAGAGAATTCCTTATTAACTTCAGTATGGAACTAGGAGCCTTGAAAAAAAGGGAGTCGAATAAAATTTACAAATTGCAAATTTTTAAATTTTTATTTAAATTCAATGCAGACTTAGCAAATAAAACTAAATTAAATTATTACAATTTTGTCACTGTATTAACCATTTTGTATTATTTCAAAGAAAATAATGTTAATAGCTTATAATTAAGAAACACTTCGAATTTGTAGAGAGAAGTACTTTTCTTATTAAATCTATTTTGACATTTAATTGCATTTTTTGGTTATTTCTGAATATTCAGAATATGTTATTTTAAAGTAATTGCATCATTTCATGTAATAACGATTACTATTTAAATTCCATTAAGTTGTATAAAAAGATTTAACTTTCATAAGCGTAAATATTAATTTATTTTAGTGCTTAAGTAATTCATTTTGGGAATGAAGCCTAAATTTATTGATTGTGTTTTGCTTTTAAAAATACCTTTAATTTTGTATGATTCAAGAGAAATGTTGCTTTCGTAAATAAATTATTTCCTGTATTTTCATTTAAAAAACTGTAAATAACGAAATTAACATGCATATTTTATTAAAGCTCAGAATACATGCCGGTGACAAACTGCAAGCAATAATTATTTTGAATTTTAAAAATGCACTGCGTAATATAAAAAAGACAGCATTAAAAGTATTACAAATAACTGTTTACATAACACTCTTTTTCCTATTGGATCTGTATAAATTAAAAATATTAAGAAATGAAAGATTCAATGCTCTTCAGATCTGAATGGTATTTATTATTATCGAATTATTATTAGGTGCAACATAGAATGACTAAAGCGATATTCAAAACTACTGAAGTCTTTCAATTTCATTGGAGATTGAATGGCTTCCTTTCATTAAGCATGTGATAAATATTTTTAAATGTATAAATATTATATCATTTACATCCAATCTAAACTGAATATTTTTGAATAAGAAGGCATATAGCTACAATGACTACTCTTACTAGGCACATTTAAAGATTGAATTCAGGCCTGCCTTAAGAAAATGAATATTTATTTCCAAATTTTGAAAAATTCAATTTTTATTTGCTCTACTTATATTAAGCACTAATTTTAATTAATACATTTATCTTATTTAATCGTTGTGCTACTAAAAATATTTTTGCTTTTCCATTAGTTATCTAGGGACCTCTTTAGAATTCAATTATACCAAAATTAACAATTCAACTCGATCAAATGAAACGGAATTACACAAATTTGTTTGACTAAAGAAGTGTAATGAAGTGGTAGCGAAAACCGGTTATATAAATGATGCTGAAGTTAAATGAATATTAACAGGAGTGAGATGGTATTGAATTATGAGTCGAATATACAAGTTCGTGTGTAAGAAATAATTAGATATTACTATGGTACAGATCCGACTCTTCTTGGTTGAAGCCAAATTTATTTTGGTTTGGTAATTTGCTTCGGAACCGAGTATCCAGATAAGCTTTATATTTCATATTTTAGAAAACTGTTGTTGATAAATGTGTCAAGGGACCATGAACTGTTAGAAATGAATTTCCTTAAATACACTTCTCAAAAGATTAGGGGAATACATGGTTTTAACGAAAATAAGCAAATATATTCCAGATAACCAACGTCAAATAAAACATCCATAAATTAAAGCACAGCAGGAAACAAAAGAAATTAGCGTTTCAGGGTTAATGGCGTCAAATGCAAGAAAAAAGATAAAAGTACAGAAATCGTGATTTCGCAAAAGTTTTTTTTTTCCGCTTTCTCAACTGTAAAAGTTAATTGTTTAGCTTTTGTTTTGAGAAAAGGTGACTTGAATACATCACTACAACGTGATTTATTGGAATTCATGGCTTTGCACATTAAAGGGAAATTTGATTCTGTATTAACATAAAGAAGTGTAGCAGATGCTGTTGATGTGGCAAGGAGTGTCATTTCAAGTTTGTGTAATCGATTCCAATAAACAAGGAATGTTAGACATCGGCCAAGGTCGTCCATATGTTACAACACCAACTGATAATCAATATAGCCTGTTAACAGCATATCGACACAAAACAGACAATGGTGCTCAGTTGTAAAAACAATTGCTTTCGCAAAAGAACAAAGGATGTTAACCAAACAGTCTGAAACAGGCTTCATCAGGATATTCTCTATGTATAAAAGCCATTTTTGTATTTCATTGAACACAAGGCACTGTGCAGCCCGAAGAAGGTGGGCTGCTGTGCATCGAGTTTGAGTGCTATGGGTTTGGAGTCAAATGCTGTTTACTAAAAAGTTCAATTCAGTCTAGAATGTGATACAGGAGATGTTTGGTATGGAGTAAAGGAAGCATTCAAAATAACTCCATATTCCCTCAGTGAAGATCTCATTACCGACGAGGTGGTTTGATGGAATGGTCTGTAATCTATAGGTGGACGTACGAACCTGCTTATCATTCGGAATGGGAATTTTATATCCCAAAGGTATGCAGACAATATATTGAAACCTCATGTCGTACTTTACTCTGCAGCCATTGGGGATTCCTTTCTTTTAATAAGAGATAATGATAGACCTCCTACATCACGTCTTGTAGAGAGCAGACCTTAAGTTGAAACAATACATCGTATGGAATGTCTGTATGTTATCCTAACCAAAATCTTGTCGAGCCTGTTTGGAACACATTCTGACGACGCAAAACAGCTGGACTAAGGTCTCATTTTACTGTCCGGGACTTGGAGATTACACTTCTACAGGAGTTCAAAAATATTTCCTTAAGTCTTATCGATAACCTCATGACATTCATGCAAAACAGGTGAGCAGTACTCTTAGCTGTTCAAGGAAACCACACTCCATATTAAACATATTGCCTCTTTCCAAACAATGTTTTTTGTCATTTACTTGTAAACAAATTGTTGCCATGAAGTATCTTTTTATCATTTAAAAGATCTGAAAAGCTCCCAAACAATTTATTTTCTGTGTATTGCATTTTTCTTACTTTCCATTTTATGCCCGTACATGTCTATCTTGTATAGTTTTTTAAACTTCTTCACATCTTCTCCTAGTTTTTTTTAGCTATGTAGCATAAATAAATAAGTACTTTGAAGAATACCTTTATTGCTGTATTTTATTAAATATATCTGTAAAAGTTGTACTTTATGATGACGGACGAGTATAAACACGCCAGAATTGTGTGACCCTAGAAAAGAATTGTGAGGTCCGTCTCCAACATTTTGTAACTTTGAAACTATGTCAGTTCCAATTCAACCCCTATTTTTACTCTCTTTTTAAATTTATTTGATATATGTTATTAATTTACTTTTTAATTTTAGTAAATTTAATTTAAATTCTTTGAAATTAGTGAAATTATTATAACTATTACTTTTAGTTATTTATCTATTTCAAAAAAAATTTCTAAAAGGAAACTGCATAGATATCAGTAAAAAAGGCATTAAATATATGTTTAAAATTGTCTCATTAAGAAAAACCTCTTTCAATTCATTCAGTCTTGAAAAACGAAAGGAAAATTAAAAAAAAAAAAAAACTTTATGAATTCGTGTAATGATATATGTTTTTCTTTTGTAGAACCTTTCAATAAATGAAAAGATATATTCATTATTTTTTTCAGTAAATACAGTGAAACTATTCTTAATTTTTTTTTTTGAATATTTTTAAAGAGGTCTTTTATATATCTTTAAATTACCATTTAGGCAAACAAATGTGTTATGTTATCTTCATTTTATGTATTACATGATATATAGATTCTTCGATTCAGAAATAAAAAAATGTAAGTAGAATTATTTCAAAACCTCCCGTATTATTAAAATATTTCCAAGTAGAGAAGTGCTTTGTCATTTTTAAAGCTTTACTTTCACAAGAATGTCAATAAAGATAAAAACATGGATTATTAAAATAATTTTTTGTACCAAAGTTTTCTTTCAACCTTCAGGAAAAGCCACTTTCAATTTACTATGAAGTCACAAAAATTAAGTAAAGGATAAAAATCATTAAGGATGGGTGTTAGAAATTAAAACTCTTATAATTAGCAAATCATTTGGGATTAGAAACTCTATTTTCATCTTTTTTAAGAAAATAGAAGAAAGAATATATGCTCCAATTATTTTTGATCTTAAGTGAAACTACTTGAAAATTTTAAGTAAAAAAATTAATTGAAATTGGACCCCTCAATTGAAAGAATCTTATTTCTAAGTAAAATATTGTGCTAAGTAATTATTTTTAGACAGTACCAATAATAATTTTAAAAGATAATAAAATTTAAATTGTTGACTAAACACAAAATATCTAATTAGAAATTAAAGGGCTGAAGAACAAAAGGTATAGCTAAAAATAAAACAAAAACTTGCAAGTTGCCTTGAGAATGCTTTTGAATTAACCTTCTCAGACCCAAGGTCAACTTTGAACCAGAAATTTTAGAATAATTTGTATCAATCAGTTCTAAATACATGAGAAAAGTACTAAAAAAGTGTTAAAAAGTTATTTTAATTTTTATTTTTGAGAAATTAAGTGTCTCCTGGAGGAGACATTGGGACAAAGTGACATCATAATGTTAATTTAAAATATTTCTTTAATCTTAATTTAATGAATAATTCATAATTATTAGCATAATGAGCATAATGTGAAATTTGAACCACAAAATATTCCTGTCCGAACTGTTTGCAGAATAATCCTAATTTCCAAAATTTATAATATTTAGAGTTTTTTTTTATCTCTCTTTTCTTATCTTATACTATTAAATAATTTCACAATTTTAAGTTGTTTCTTATTGAAAACCTGTGATTTCCAAAAAATATTGTGTATGGTAGTAATAGTTTTTTTCTTTCCAGTACATTCGATTACTTGGAAATTTTAAATTAGACATAATTACAGTAATCACTAATTATATTTCATTTTATTTTCTGATAGATACAGATTCTTTCCTCTATCCTTTAAATATCTACATTTGCTGAATTCAGTTGCATTTAAAGAATATCATTCCGAGCTGAAATATATGCCATAATTATAGTTTCAAATCGAGTGATTTTGATAGGCATTAACCCAATATCTCCTACAAGCGACACTGAAATAACAGCGTTCTAAATCAGAAATGGAAAGATTTCAGTAAGAAATTAAAAATGTTATATATGAACAGCATGTTTAAGGAATTGAGCAGTGTGTTTAAAAAAAATTTGTAACACAAATAATAAAAAATACGAACTCTTAGTGATGCAATAGCATATAATTTTCTTTCTCTCGGGAAACGCAATTTTCCTTTTACCATAAATAAGCTACTAATGCAAAATGTTCACTAAAAATAATATTTTCTAGAACTACAATCTATTGACAAGACAATTAACTAATTCTAGGTACCAATGGTGCCTTTTTATTCAACTATTATTATCACACTATTATTATCTTTTAAATTAAATAAGAATTCAACTAATTAGAGATGAAATATACTAACTGTATAACAGAAAAAAATTAAAAGTGTGTGGCAAGAATATATTTTTAAAACTGAAATGACTTATGAATTAAATTGGTTTTATTAGTTTACATACAGTCATATTAAACAAAATTCTGCGTATTTATTTTCCCTCTACCGATTCAGTAAAACATTAAAAGTCTTATTCGTTTCTATCCAATTCTGAACGTAATTCTTTTTTAGTATTTCTAATCCCTTAAAATCTTACTATCTTGTCAAAAATGTTGCAAAAAGATGTTAGAAAGCTTAAAAAAACTTTAAAATTGCTAAAAATATATCCATTGTTCAGATTTCTTGCCTTTAGGCTTTAATGTTCTGTTAAAAATCAAAAAATATGACGAGTTCTGAGAAAAAGTTATTTCACTTTGATCTAATTCAGTTTTTCAAGAACAATTTGCTATTCTCCTTTCCATTTTAAACCTGTAAAATTTAGATATTTGGAAATTTGGAATAATCTCCACATCACCTAAATATGCATACAAATCTTATAATTAAATTTTACTATGACGTTTTTATAGTAGAGTTAAATTAGAAAACAGCTTGTCAAAGACTACTTATTGAAACCCAAACTTTTGATTTAATCCATTACAAAAAAAGGTTTTTCAAAACTTTCCCCCTCCATTTCAAATATGGTCTTACAATAATAGAGGATGTTTTAAAAAGTACAAATATTTGAAGAGAAATTATATTATTAAGGTAAATTCTTGTTACTGTTGGATACTGCCATCTATGAAACGTAGCTAAAACAAATATGACATTTATTCCTATGTAAATTTTCATTTGTTTGTCATTTGCTGTCAAATTAAAATTTTATTTCTGATACTTTGAGTTGTCAGCATCGAAGGGACTTAGATTTATTAGTATGCACCGGAAATCAAGCAAAAGTCATAACATTTGGTTGCTACTGGTGATTCTTTTCCAAAAAAGTTAAAGATGGTCTCAACATTATGGAAAGTTATGACGAAGAAATTTTGCGATGAGATAGGCATCATGATCATGAATACGATTAACTGAGACTTAGACAGTTGTCTAGTGGAACATGATACTTCCTACGAACAAACAATTTTCGATGCAATGAGGGCTTTTTCTTGGATTTTCGAAGGACTTATTGAACGACATTCGTTAGATTTATCTTCAAGTTAATGTTTTCTATCATTCGAAAGAAAAATTTATATCGATAAATTTAATAAAACGAAATATTTAGAGAAAAAGCAAATTGTCCTGAGCTTAAACATAAATCTCTAAAGACAGGCCTCTCTATATGATTTAGAAAATTTAATATTTGAGCGTGTTGCTGAAATATATGAATGATTAATAGTATAAGATCTTCAAATTTTAAACAAATGTAAAAATTATTTGATAAATGTTATAGTTCTAGAAGGCTTTGTTATTTTTATTTAATACTTCTCTACATCGTTTGAATGAATTCATGCTCTTTCAGAAAATACTCTTTTAGACTAATTAGTCGAATCTCACATATCAAGCACTGAAAAAAAATCAGTATATGTATATATAATTTTATTGAAATTAGCAATAGAGATAGAGAAATTTCCAATAGAACTATAACTTTTTGTAAGCAGATAGGTTATCAAATTAAAAGTAAAAAAAAATTCCTTCATATTTTTTAAATTCTAAATTCCATAAAATACCTATGAGACTTTGCATTATATCTAATGGATATCATACCTATATTACAAGAGCTGAAAAAATATTACAACATTTATTATACAATGTTATTGATGTTAATGACTGCCGTTATTGTAAATAGTTATACTATTGTTAAATATGTAAGAAATAAAGAAAAATACTTTATCAAAATTGTGATTTTGAAGATTTCTCAATTCAATAGATATTAGGTATTTTACAAAAGGTTTTCTTGTTATCTTTAAAAAATAAATATTAAGAGATTTATCTCATATAAAAAATTTAATAATTTAGTTAGCTTAGTACTAAAGGAAAATTGCATCACTTTTAACAATATATTATAAGCAAACAAAAAAAAAATCTCGAAATATGATCCTGTAAGTATTACTTTAGCCTGTAAACTAGAATACTTATTTTTTATGAACGAAGTTGTATAGATGATAATAGTTTTATATTGGTTAGATATATTCCTGGCTTTATATTTTTTTCAAAATTATTATAATCCAATTGTGTGTGAGTGTTAAAAACCTAATTTAACTTTAGATCATTCATTTATAAATTTAGTACAAGCTAATAATAAAATGTTTCAAACTGAGCATTTAAATGTTGAGTTAAATATAGCAGATAATATAATTTATAGTACAATTTATGACAAAAGGGGAAATTTCTGTCTTCTTGTGAATTGCATACATTTTTGGTAAAACACTACGACTATTTCAGTTTTTTTAAAAAAAATATATATAATAACTTGCTAATAAATAAAAATTTAATTAAAGTTCATATATTTCTGATGATCTAATTAAATTTCGCAAAATATGCCTTGAAATTAATTTTCTTATAATTTTTCAAAGAACCAATCCAAAAAATAAAAATTATAATTTAAATTAAACTATTTTTCTAATATTTTTTGAAGTCTTAAGAGTACTGTTTGTAAAAATTCGTTGATCTTTTTTTAATAATCTTTTACTTCTGCGCTGAGAATGTAGATATCATGACAGGTTATTTAATTATTTTTAGTACTGCAAGAAAAGTAATTTTTTGAGCCATTTGTAATAAATGAGTTTTAGGAATATTACGTATTGTTTGAGTAAGATTATTTCCTTTTAATATTTTTATAGTTCCTTCATTTTCTGAAAACTTTTTTGTTAGATCTTTAGATAACTAACATTTTTTTTAATTTTGTAAAAAATATACTTTAGAATTATTATAATCTCTTTCTACTTTTTGGTTTAGTTCTGTTGTATTTAAAATTGATCTGAATTATCCTTAAATAAAATCAAGTGTTTCATAATAGGGGAAACAGCCACATATCTATAGTTAACTTTGACTCTCAAACTATGACTCCACTCTCACGATTTTTCTCTGTAGGAATAACATTTATGAGTTTCTGTATGACCAAATTTTACCATTTCATAACTTCATTAAACATTACCTTTACTCTCAATAGATAAAAAGGTAAATTTTCCAAAGCAAAAACCTTATGGATGTATTCATTAGGAATGTTCAGCTTTGTTCTTTGATTTATTCAGGACATGAATGGTATCTGCCATGAAATCTATCAGATAGGAAAATTCTTCGAACTCTTTCCACAGTAACATTCTTACTCATTGCCCTAGCAACATATTCCTTTCATTGAGGAGCAGATAATTTCGGATTTAAATACTTTTCCTCATTATTGCTAAAGTGTTTCGATCATTAAAAAGGCTTGGCTGTATAATACAAGATTTTTTTAAAAAACATTGAGCAGTTCCTTATTTCCTTACAATAGCTTAGACAATGGAACCATTTTTGCTAACAATTTTTGGAATTTCAGCATACGAATTTTTATTTTATTTTATCTTAAATTAACTATCCAACATTGAATGTCAACAACAATTATCTTTCTTTAACCTTTCTTAGCTGGAACACTAAGAACGTAAACAGCTCATGCAAATTTAAGATTCACTTCTCAAAAATGATATACCAAATTAATTCATTCCTATTCAAATAAGATTGAAATCCTGTGAGTGCAAGTTTCTACAAAAGTACTTTTCGAAAGCAGAGTTTAATGACAGGAATATTATATTTTTGCAAATTCTAGAGGCATTATTAAATTTTATCGCATAATTTTATAAAATATTGCTTCATTAAATATTTTTTAAAAAAATTAAATATATTTAGATATATATGATTTCTTAATCTCGCTATTTTAATTAATGTCATTTTACTTTTGTGAATGGATATATATATATATATATATATATATATATATATATATATATATATACATATTTTATTGAATGAGAAATGTTAAATACTGCTGATTTGAAGTTATCAAATTAACCAAAATTCAAATTAAAATATTATTCTAATTAAAAAAATAAAAAAAAATACTTTAATTAAAATAAACCAAAAGCTTGCTTAAAACCATTACGGATCATGTTAATAATTTAATACAGAAGTAAGCCATTAATTAGACATAACAACTATTATAAAAACCAAACAATCATAAACATCATAGCAAATATCGAAAGAAAAGTATAAAAGTAAAATAAAAATTGAAGAAAATGTGATTTAATACTATTCTATCTTAAAAATATCAAATAAGTCAAAATATATGTTTAAACTAGTTTTGGAACCGACAATCACAGCTTTAGTAAATACATTATCATTAAAGGTAAATACTAAGAAAAACTAAAAGACTCAAAGATTAGCAGATTTTTCAACGATAGAAAAAATAAACGAAGGAAACAATACATTACAAAAAGTAAAAGAAAATTTAAACAGAAAAATATTTAATGCAAAACAAAAAGTACTTTTTTAATACAAACTTCATAAAAAAGTATTCATAATTCTAAAAAAATTCTAAAACTCTTAAATAAAACCAACTCGTTGTTATCATCACCAATTAAAATAGCTCAAAATCATAAATTTGAAAATCACCAAAAATTATAGGTACAATGACTGACTGTAAATAAATCAATATTTATTGAAAAATAATTACAAATTCAAAAATAAAGATATTTGAAAACCTGTATTAAGTACTTAAATAAAAATTTAAAAATTTTTTAAATTTATAAACCAACGATATTTACTAATCTAGGAAATACAGGAGAAGAAAAGAAATAATACAATAAAAATGTGTTTCCATCTTGTATCAAGTTTTACAATGAAGTAAAAAAAAATTTAAAAAAAATTTCAAGGTATTGTATGCAAATGCAATCAGCAAATAAAGCCAATACTTAAAAAATGTGATCCCAATTATAATTATGTATTAGTACATATACGTCTAAAAGCACATATGTATCATTAAGATAGCTAGAAAAAAAACATAAAAAAAGACCAAAAAATTTTTAAAAAAATTAAAATTTAAAAAGAAATAAATATTAAGCAAATTATAATTGAAAACAATAATTAAATTTAAAGTTCCTTAAATACTTTACATTAAATTTCATATATATTCTCTCTCAAAAATATTAGACATAAAATCAACAAAAAATTAATTAAGAACTAAAAAATAAAATCACAATAAAAATCAATCTATTTAATAATTTTTATATTACAAAATTCTTTCCGAAAATTAATAGATTAATCAGTCTTTACACAAGTAATGTAGAAATTGTTTAAGTTATTTTGAAAATTTAGAGGCCTTGATATATCTAAGA
>BMAW01090582.1:168962-296826 GCA_019974015.1 Nephila pilipes | reverse complement strand
TTTAACAGGTAACAAACATATTTAGATGTTTACAATAAATAATGCAAAATATATTTAAAAAAGTTATAGTCGTTAATAGCTATAAATATATTTAAAAATATTCATAGAAATGAGAAATAAATATGTAATTCTAACATTCTTTAGGAGGGATATAAAATAGTGTTTTAAAATCAAGTGAATTAATAACTTTTAATTTGGTGGTAAAAAATAACAGATTTTCTCTTCAAAAACTGCTAAAATATTTACATTTATTGAAGTTACACTAGAATCATTGAAAAAAAAAAACTATTCGAAAAAAAAGGACACCTTATTTCTCAAGTATAGATCGAAAGTTTAAATATTTCATCAGAGATTTTCCTTCTCCTTTGCTTTCTTTTAAAATGCGCTTGCATTACGGAACCTTACTGCTTTCGTCAATCATTTCTAGACCAAATATTGTTGATATTGTAAAGAGTGGTTACCAACAACAAACTTTATCGTCGTGTCGAAACCGAGCTGCAATCAGCGACATCTATTGGGAAAAGACAGTATTTAATAATTAAATGCTCATCTTCTGTATATCTCTTAATAACAATTTTTACTCTGATTTAATTTTTTTCCCCTCTCTTTTTTCGCAATTTTTGCAGTATTATATATTTACTATACTAACTGTTTGTATTTGATATATTTGTGACAATTTTTTATGACGAATTGTATTTTTAGAAGACCAATTGGACTGTCTCTTAAATATGCTATATTTAAAATAAAAAGTGTCAATTTAAATTATTCAAAATTATTTGTCTTCATTTAAATTATTTTTGCATCAAATTAGTTAAAACTTCAGTGCTTCTAGATCCCCTCCCCAACCTACAGATTTAACAGTTGGTTTAGTAATTTAATTTGGCCGCAATGAAAATTTATTTATCAAGAAATACTAACCGTTTTAAAATGTTTTCTTACGTACTGTTTTAAATGTTCTTGGTATATGAAAAACTCTTAACTTATTATTTCTGCAATGTAAATGGTTGTTTCTTTTTTTTCTTTCAATATATTAACTCTAAAACAGTATTTAAAAAACCTGTAAAAAATATTATGAAACAGCCAGGAAAATCGTATAACCCATTGATAAATTTTGTAATATGAATTTAGTTTTAGAATCACATTTATGTACTGAAATCGTAATTATTATAAGAGTTGCATTATTGAATATATGTACAAATGCAGCAAAATTCTATGTCGCATGCTAATACGATTTATATTATTTCCAAATTATTATTACACGGATTTTTTTTTTAAAAAAAAAAAGTTTAGAAAGTTGATTCAACCTTTGGCGCTTATGATATATTGTTTTTAAACTTATTTTCTTCTAGAATCAAATTTTCACGAATGTAAGTAAGCAAAATTAGTAATATTTAAGTTAATGAATTTTTTAAGCTCCATTATGTGAAATATCTCTCTCAAGTTAACTCCAAGTTTATGCTGATTTGGAAAATATTTTCTGTTTTGGGGATCAGAAGGTATATCCTAATTATGGGAGGTTTAAAAGGCGCACAATCCCGGTAAAAATCCTGATTGAATTGACCTTTATCAAAAGAGGCTTTTCTTTGAGGACTATTACCAGGCATTGCACCTATTTGAATCGATTTTATATACACTTTTTGTTCATAAACTTTAAGCGATTTTATATACACTTTTGTTTTCTTTTTTGTTTTGGATATTTTTCCTGCAGATACCTCGTGAATTCCGCAAGAGGACACTGTAGAGTGGAGTGAGCAGTGCAAAAACAAGAACTTAAATCAGAACGCTTTTGCTCTCCTATGTACCTGTTTTTGTTGCGTTTTGTAGTGTGATGTGTAACTTGATGTAGTATTTGAATTGATGTTAATTATATATAACATTATTTCCAAGGGAGTGCAGTCCCTTTTCGGTGTAGCTAATTTAATGAAACAGTTTTGTTGCAGCTAAAGTGAAATGGTTAATGCACCAGCTCCCCAGAACGGCATAAGAAGTACATCAATTTTTTGATATTCTTAATGAATAATTACGTACCAATTCTGAATTTCAACGAGGAGTTCGTTTCTTGACACCCTTTTTCTTTAAAAGAATACGCTCATTATTAATATGTTTAACAATGTATACAATATGTTTATAAAATACGTTTAATAATGTATTCATTATTTAACTACGATGCACTACATTACAAATAAAGTTAAATTAGATTTCATCTGTTTGATTTCCCTAAATTGTGATTATTTCACTGGCTTTGATAAGGAAACAATTCGAAATCATCAACAAACGACAAGAAATATATTACGGTGGTTTCAGAAAGTAAACTGTATTCGTCACCGCGAAGAACTGCAAAACTTTTTAGTTGTCTGATGCGAACTCTTCGGCAATTTTGCCTTTTCAGGAATCGATACGGCTACAAACTGACATTCTTAGTAAAAAATGTCGGTTATGTCTTTAATTATCTTATTAATCTCCTTTAATCATTTTTAAAAAAAAAATTCTTTTTTTTAGTTGTGTGGCCACCACAACCATTTTTTTCGCGTATCCCCTAAAGACTACACGTATCTCTTAGGGTACGCGTAATACCGGTTGAGAGCCGTTGCATTAGAGTAACACAAAATGCAGTTAGAAATGGATCTTGCCATGGTTAAATGATCTGGAAGATACTTCAGCCAATACTTTAAATTCTCAACACTTACATTTCTTTTGACGATTTAAGAAACCAATAGTATTTTAAAGGAAGTCGCTCCTTTTAACTTTAACAATGACAAAAACAAGATTCGTGCCCAATAAATTAGCGATTGATTGTTTTTATTAACAACGCACAAAGAAATAACACGAAGCAATGGACCTCGTAATTTAGAGCCTTCGTCAAATGATGAGTAAGGTCTTTAACTGGCATCTCCCTCTCTAAGCTTCCAAACCACGCCACCGGAAGACTTCAAATCTAAACAAATATAACGTGCGTCAAGCGTTCTTCAGTTAAATTAGCGAATTTAAGAAATGGATTTTAATGTCGATGCCAGATACAATGATGTAGGATCATTCTATAAAAAGAGTTTGGTATAGTTACATTTTACATAAAAATTATATTTAAGTGAAATTTATAAGAATGAGTAAAATTGACCGTTGGTATTTCATTGTTGAAATGTACCTAAATCATAATTTTTCTAAATTAAAATACTGAAAAGAAAAAAACCATAGATATGTGTGTATATCAGCTTTTTCACAGAACATAAAGAAAGAAAATCCTTTATTTGACTAAAAATAAATCACATTATCACAACACACGAACAGTAAAATATTAGTGGCATATATGGCGTGAAAAAAAAATGTTGACTTCATTTGCGGACTGTCACAAACAGTTCACACATAAAATATAAACATTTGTACAGCAATTAACTGCTCCACAGTCTAAATCGAATTAAATCTCTCTTTCTGTTAATGTCTGTTCTGGCTCGTCATATTTTTCAACGACGCTGTTTTCAACTTTTTCTGAATCTTGACTCGAAGTCACCGGCATGACTTCGTTCCTCCAGTTCTGCGAGTCGACACCCAAGTCTTGCTCGTCGTGCAGACTACTCGGGTCTGAAAACGTGAAGCTAAGCTCGTCTTGAGAGTGCAGATAATCTTGCACCTTCTTAATCACTTCCCTCTGACCGTCAGCGGCGCGAAGGGATATAACACAGTGAGGACTGACGTGTCGAATCATGTCATCGTCGAATACGCCTTCGACGGATTGTCCACCGACGATGTCCGTTTTCACAATTACTTTCTGTCTTGCAGAGTTCTGATGGACGGTGGTCGGTCTGAAGGCACCACACTGCCAGAATTTCCAGACAGCTCCACCAGCTGTAAGGACAGACAGCAAAGCAACAATCATCTCTCCCAATGTTGCCACGATGGCGTTGGCCGTGACGTGCGGAGAGTCCCCAAAGACCCTCGGCACGCTGTGATAATAAACCACTCCCAGGAAGCATACGCTGAGGAAAGCAGTTGAACTGAGAAGGGACAGCGAGGACATGAAGAAAAATACCTTCATCTTCAGTTTTCTGAAGGGACGTCTCCAGGACAAGAACGCACAGACACCTGTGGCTACGAAGAAAGGTCCGAAGATGGTGCCGAAAAAAGTCGCCGCTGGTTCGTCTTCGATGGATGTTCGCAAAACACCGAAGATCACGACCAGAAGGCCAAATATGACATGGAGAACGCCGAGGCCCAGAACCGAGCCGCGGATGAGATCGTTGGTGTCGATGGCGGATGTGGAGGACTCGGATGTGGATGTGGATGGTACGCCACGAAGACGGATGACGTATACCTCTTCCATCCTGTAAAAAAAGAAATACGTTTATTCACAAACTTAAAGCAGCGCGATTAAGATAGAATTATTTTTCGTTTTCGATGAAATGGTTAAAACTTGAATTAAATTACTTCGGGATGTAAAAAAGAAAATTTTGCTATTAAGGAAAAACTGAAATATAGGATTTTGAGAATCGTATCATTAAGAAACGATTGAAGATTATATAATTTATCAAGAAAGCATTTAAATAGATGAAATTATAAAAAAAGCGAATTTTTTAAATATATATGTTAATAATTAATATGAATTAATATTTCTACAACACTGAGAGATTCAGAGATTTCGGAATTCACACATTGTTCAATGCTTTGAATAGTTTCAAGACAATTTGTTGAATTCATTCATTAAAATTTTTTCTCGTACGGTGGTTTTGTGAATCTGGTAAATTCCCCAGGAAATTTTCACTCATAATTTAATTATAGAGTATGGATTGTAGTAATCGAGTTAAGTAAACCAATATTACGATTATTTTTAATTGATGAATTCCCTAAAAGTTATTAAACGCTACGTATAATTGGATAAACGCTAAATTGTTTGTTTTTTTAACAGTTATATTATTAAGATATTGTTTTTATCAATTACACAATTAACTATTTAATTTGAAGAGTGCAGAATCTAAGTCGTCTCGTATGTTACTTTTAGGATTTTATTTTTATATTCAAATAATGCATCTTATAAATAAATACGTGTTGTTTAAATTGATTCTATTCCGTTTTATTTATCGCAAATAAATTGTGAAACAAAATCTGAAAACTTTACTACTATTGATCTATTAAACACATGAATAATTTCCCAATAGACAGAAGAAAAAGAAAAAAAAAATCAACTACTTCTAAGTCATATTTAAACTAAACAAATAGTTTGTTTATAAATTACACTGTGATAGCATTAACTGTAATAAATAGCAAGGTGAATTTTTTTCAAAAAAATAAGTTTCTAATCGATTTTAGTTTTTTCAGGCAAAATCAAAGAAATTGTTTTGTAAAAATACAAATTAATCTTTGAAGCTCCGAATAAAAAAACATTTTCCATAATCACATGTGTTTGTTGCTTTGTTTTTAAAATTATTTACAGTCGGTGACGACTTGGGAAAAAAAAGTTAAGACTCATAAATATTTTAAATGTTCTGTCCGTATAACTTTCAGATTGAATATTTAATTTCGTGCCGCCATCTAGCGGAGTATTTTCAAAATATTTCAAGTAAAGTAAAATTAAGCTTTCATAAACGGAATAATTACGCAAGTGTAACAGCGAAATAGTGTTCAATTTCCAATTTATATATATATATATAAATTTACAAATTATTAACGATCTTTAAAAGTCTGGAACTCTAGCTGCGAGATAATGATTTTCATAATGTGAACTAGAAAACATTTTATATGAGAGTTTACATTAAAAAAATGCAAAATAATGTCCCAAGTGACATTTTTAGGTAATAAATGCTTTCTATTTATTTATTTATTTATTAATTTTTTACCATAATTGAAATCAAGGAGTTTTTAGAATTCTGTATTATTTGTTCATATTTGTTTTCGTACAATTAAAAGAAATTAGGAAAATAGGTACTGTCAGAACATCACAAATATCCGTTCTGTCACACAATCACACATAAACACATATACATATTAAAATATTTATGGAAGATTTCTGAATAACCAGATCATAAAAAATATTAATTTGAATTGAAATATTAGAGCTTGTTGGAAAACAAACAATTGATAGTCAATTTAAGCACATATCAAATTGTACGAATCTATGGCAGGGCTATATTTAATTTTCTAAACTACATGTTATTTTAGTGAGTGAAATTTGTTTTTTTAAATGAGCATTTTTCTATCATATTTCCACCACCTGCTGCACTGAGACTATGCGAATTTTTCGGGTCTTTTGTGCAGCAGTATCCATCATTACTGGAATCGAAATTCGAATCCACAACCCGACTACAACATTACTATTCACGAAAGACTAACGATTTTAATCAACACCCTATTATGACCCTGTTTATTTATGGAATTTGTGATGTATTTAAATTATTGTAATGTTTGCGACAATAATTTATATCAAAGACAATGACTACTTCAAAATGTAGTAAAAATTAAAATCCTTCTTTCTCCACAAATTAAAATCAGATGCTTATATATTAAAATTATGTATTAAATTTTTATTTTACTGATTTTGAAATAGATAAAATAAACTGAAAACTGAATATTTATTTATATTACTGAATATAGCAGAACGCATGTCAGAATAAGTAAACAAAAATAATTGTTAAAATGCTTTCTCATTAAACCGGTCAAAATCATTGTATATAGATTTTTTTTTACAATATACTTAATTTTCAAATTCCATTACAAACACTAAAACATTAATAAAATAAACTCAGATGCGGTAAGGACTGAAATTGTAAAATATGTATGCATACATGTTTTAAAAAGGTGGCGAATTTATTTAATCAGTCATTTCAAAAATCACGTACGTCAAGTTTTCCCCCTAAACATACCTTTTTTGACGCGAACGCACCTTGAAAGATAGATCTACAATTTCGGTAAAACTGTGCAAGTAACTACAACAATATAACTATACACTGTGATAACAGTTATTTGCATAAGCAGTATAAATCCTTGACTTAACCACTAGGCTACCGCGGCCACTCTTATGGTCAGACTCATGGCTGGCTGGTTTCGTCGAGTCGTGGGTTCGAGCCTCGATGCCAATGAAGATTCACCATATAGCCAGGGCTGATGCACGTTAAATATGTCAAGTTTCAAAGTCCTCCCGTTGGCGTGATGTGGAAGTTATAGGGAGGTGCAATGCAGGTGTCGTCCTCATCGCTTGACCGAGGTTCAAAATTACGAGGTCCATCGCCAACAGCCCTAGCGTTGCTTCTTGTGCGAAGTTAATAAAAACCAGTCAATCATTGGCTTATGTGGTTTTTGCATGCATTAGTTCAAGTTTTTTTTTTTTTTTAAAAAATGATGTCTTGGCAGCCCTAATACTCGATTTTACATTAAATTTACCATTCTGGAACAACTCCAATACAAAACATTTTTTTTTATTTACAGCAGTTGAGGTTCATTGTTTTGTTATAAAATTTCTGAAAATAGGAAAATCGTCATTTTATTTATATCATGAGGACACTACGAATAAATTAGCTAATGGGGTTTGCTAGATGTTGTTGCATTACTCAGAAAATATTGGATTACATACTAAACATTTATATCAGTTTTCTGATTGTTATCCTGGCCAAAACAAAAGCAATACATTGTTGAGCTTTATATGTTAACTTTTGACTGATTCCGAACGATTTGATAAAATTTATCAGTATCTTCTTTCAGAAATGGTGGCAGACTTTATGCAAAAACATGTTTGTCGACTGAGTGATACGGAAGAAGTATTCCAAAAGAAAATGTACTCCTTTGATATACAGGAATTTTCATTTTGATGCTGATAAAAAAGGCATCATCTTAACGGAGAAGTTTATTGATGAAATCATTAAAGATTCATTTAGAGGGGAAAAAAATCAACCCTTGTGTCAATACCATTAACCTAAACCTATGTATCGAAAATATAAATTAACATTAAAAGATTAGACATTTTAAAGCGAGTTCAGGATAGCATTCTGGAAGAGAATATGTAATGTAATTTATTTGACTAACCAAATGTAAAAGTTGAAGATAATACAAATCAGAATGATGGAGAATATGATTATATACCTATATGACAGAAAGATATGAAAAACTTAATGTTAAAGTAACAATTTCATTAATTTGTGATTAAAAATATGATATATTATTTTTAATTGAAGTATCACGTAACTATGTTTCTTGCTAAAACAACATGCAAAAGACAGACACAGGTGAGTTTGGCGTTAAAAAATTTAACGTTAATTAACAAAAATTATAAACTGCTTATAAACTTAAAAATCTAAACACTGCATTGAGCCTAAAAAAGCTCTTGAAAATTCTGTGTACTCAGTATACAGGAATATTACAATACAACTCGGTATTTATTGATTCCTGAAAAGTTATGATATCGTGACTTACGTGGTGTTAGCAAAGTTCGATTCATAATGAAATTAAATCAAAATTAAGTGGAAATTCAGTCGAATTTAGCATCGAAATAGGAACAACAAACAGTACTATTGAAATGCATCAAAATATTATTCTGTATTCTTCATATCGAATTTTCAAGTCGAAATAAATGTGTAATTCTCTAAGGAAATTATTTCTGTTTACAAACAGAAAACAAATGATACTTGAATCAAATTTCCCCTCTGTTTCAGTCAACAACAAATAACAGTATAATAATAATTAGAAATGGAATTTGATGTTTTATTTTTCATATGTGTAAAAAATTCTTTTTTCCCGATTTATCTAACAACCAGTCACAAATGAATCTGGTAACTAGAAGCTTATGATTAATTTCACCTGCTTCCATTCATTGAAAAATAGAACAGCTGAACCTAAAAAGTATTAACTTCTATACAGGGAGGAGTGATATTACTTGAAGTTGACAGAATAAGAAAAAAAACCCAGCCAATCATTATTTAATTAAATTCACAATTTTTTTTCTTTCTTTCTTATTCATGCTTGCTAAATGAAAACCATTGCATGTGTCTTAACAAACATTTCAAATTTCTAGTACTAGAACAAAATACCTGCTTGAATGGGAGTAAAGAAAAAAGAAACTTAGAAAAGATAATGAACTCTCTACTTTGTTCCAATTACCACATGCAATTTCTTTGTAAAATTCTAATGAAGAACGAAAAATAAATGAATGAATCTCTAAATTGAAGATAAGTTTTTTTTTATTCCGCAATAAATTAGTCAATATTTTTGACATGCAAACTGAATGGTTTTATCAGACATAAATGTTGAATTAAATTAATCATTGCGAGATATTTTCATGTTATTTCTAACCCGAGATTACTTAAAGACATTCTATTGATAACAACTCTTTTTATTAAAATAACCTCTAGCGCAACAACTACAAAAATGAATTTCTGGTATTTTTTTTTTTTTTTTTGTTTAAACAACTTAGATTTGTATAACACGACATTACACTTAATGAGAAAATATGCGAGTAAGTTATTTTCGTGTTAATGATAAGTATACATTGAATACTACACTGAAGTGCCAAAAGTCATGGGATACCTGCTTTTATCGTATGGGACCTTCTCTTGACCGAAGAAGAGCAGCGAATCAACGGCATGGACTCAAAAAGTCACCGATAGTTTCTGGAAAAAATATTCAACCTTGCTGTTTCTAAAGCCGTCCATAATTACGAAAGTGTTGCAGGGGGCAGAAGCTCGTGCACGAACTGATCTTTCGATCATAACACTTGAAGGTTCGATAGGATTCATGTCTAGCGATCTAGGTAACAAATCATTTGTTAGAATTGCTCTGAAATCAATCAGAGAATGTTCCTCAAATCAATTGCGAGTGATTGTGGCTCCCTGGCATTGCGTAATGTCCTCTAGAAAAATTTTATTGTTTGGTTACATGAATTGTTTTAAATGGTCTCCAAGTAGCTGGACATAACCGTGTTCGGCTTATCATTGTTTCAATTTGAATAGAGGACCTAGTTCAAGCCATATAAAAACAGCCCACACAATTATGGAACCACCATCAGGTTTCATAATTCCTTGTTGAAACTTTAGTCCATGGTTTCGTGAGATCTGTGCATCACTCGAAACCTGTCAGTTTTTACCAATTAGAATGGTGACTCATCTGACCAAGCAACGTTTCGCCTGTCATCTACGGTCCAAACGACACGTTCACTAGCTACTTAGTTAAGAAATGTATTCGAGTCCTTCTGCTGCCATATTATATGAACACCCAATTTCATAAGGAAAAAATACCTTAATGTAGCCACGCAATATAAAATAAAAATGTTGTCTATTTTTCACTCTTCCGGCAGCATTAAAGAATAATACCCAAACTCGATGCAACTATTCATATATAGAAAAATACCTCAAATTCAATATATTCACGGTCATACGGAATGCATCACATTTTGCTACATTACTAATTTTTGTTTGGTTAAAACTCCCCCCCCATATACAATACATTATTTTCTTCCTCCCCCACCCTAAAATTATCGTAATTTTATGTATTAAATTGAAAAATCGCGTTCATGTGGAATGTCAGTGTGAGTGAGTGATAGTAAAGTTTAATGGAACAAAAGCCAGATATGGCCATGCTGCGCCAAACAAGGTGCAACTGTAATGTACACATTTGAAAAAAAAAAAAAAAAAAAAAATGGCAAAAAGATAAAAACTGGTTGACAAGAAAGGTTAAAACTATGGAAAGACCGCTAGGATATCCCAAAGATGCCTCAACAGCGTTTAATAAATCCAATAAACTGTAGGTTACACTTTATCATCATTGGGCTCCTACCCAAAGAAGGTAAGCCCTGACGGAGTGTTCATGACGGATGTTTCGAACACAGTAAAAATATGCGTATTATTTTTATGCGAACTTTAATATTAGGTTATTTCCCAGTCTAAAAAAGTTTCCAAGTTTTGATCTTATTCTTTAACATTAGTCACAATTTAATTGACAGTATGCTGTAACGCTTCAAAAAGATTTCCTCCATTATCCAACGTCTGAGACGTTTGAATTGAAAATTATGACATTCATGCCAAAAATTACTTCTCTTCGCGTGGGTGTCTGAAGGGAGTGTAACAAAAATTCTGAATTATTGTGAACAATTTTCATGACGTCATAATACCGTTGCTGGTTTCATTAAGACTTTAAGCCAAATTTTTGACCCCGTCAGTAATCAGAAAGGCAAAGTAATCAACATATCAACACTACTTCAGATGTTTCATTCGTAAAAATGTCAGTTGCCTAACTAAACTTGACGGAAAAGCATTCTCCACAATTAGGAGGTTTGTAAGGTTTTTTTTTTTTTTTTTTTTTGAACGAACCGTAGTTAAGTATTTATAAAAATATTTCCTTTGAATGAAGTATTTATAGTTTTCGATAACCTCATGTTGACAATTAAATGCACCATAAATACAAAAACATGATTAAGAATACAATTTTTAAATCATAATTTATAGTTTCCCTAACAACGATATTTTACATCGAATCCATTTACTAAATTGAATTCACTTACTCAATAAATGAAAATTAATTTTTAATACACGAAAAAATGATTAATATTATTTCAGATGTTTATCCAAAACTGCATTCTGTGCTCTTTCACATGATCCATATAGAGACAATAACATTTTCAATCTAAATACCTTCGCGCATGAGATATTATTTTTATTACTGCAAAATTTCACACATGCTTGTTTGTCATTTCGCCATGATATGTAAATAAACATAAAAAATAGATAAAATAAAACAAAGTTCTAAAAAAGTCACTGATGCAAATGTGACCACGTATCTGCAGACTATGCGAAGGTGAATAAAAATAAAATTCTTATTTTATTGTTTTAATAAACAAGATTAATTTATTGAATTTACGGTAATAAACATGCACGCGTGTTTATAGAAAGAAGAAACGGGTAACAGACGTCAGTTACCGAATTTTATTAAAAATAAGACTTCACAATAAAATAAACTGTTAACAGGATTCTTCAGGATGTACACATTACACAAGACTCGTGGCCCAAAATTTGATCCTGTATAAATTTGTCATTGGTGTCCCATTTTGTAAGTTCATTGCAATTCACTATGGCGCTACGAATTATATTATTAATATACAATTACTTACTAGCATTTATATTTAAAATAATTGAGACTATAAATTAACCAAGCAATAAACTTTCAAAAGGTCAATACCTGGGAAAAGAATTTGTGGATTATAATTCAAAAGCTATGGTAACAAAACATTTCTAGCTGAGTTTAGTTTAGTTTTTTATTAACGTCGCACTAGAAGCAACACGAGGCTATTGGCAAATACTCAAGGAGACCGAGCTCACCCAAAGGGTTTAGAACTGCAACCTCCCTCCAGAGAAACAATCATCCCCGCACTCAGTATTTATTGACAAAATAACAAAAGATTTTACATAATTTTGAAATAGAGGTTAAATAAAATGTACAAGGTATTTGTACAACAAAAATATATCATGACAGAAACATAAGAAAAAAAAATAACAGTTGAAATTTTCTTGCAGAAATAAGATGAACAACAGGTTAAATGGCACAATACAAAAACATCCACAAACTCGTTAACAAAAATGAAGTGTTAGGCAAAGGTATGATCATATATACAAGGCATACAATTATAACTACGCAGTAAAGAATGATAAAAAATATTGAGAAATATAATAAAATTTTGAAACAATTAACAAATTTGTTGGGTAATATTACGGGTATAAGTATACAGGATTTAAGCTTAGAATGCAAGTAAAGATTTTCACACACGGACCTCAGCCAAATAAGTTTCGCTTCAACAACAGGACATTTTAAATGAAAATCTCTCGTAAAAGGGCAAGAGAAAATGTAGTGGTCAGCATCTCCAACAGAGCCACAGAGACATAAAATCGTATTTTTTTTAAAATTAAAAAGATTTAAATAAGAAATGAAGGGACCATGACCAGTTAAGAAGCGTGCAATAAAACTAGAATTTGTATAATAACTCAAATTTGGTGTAGGAATATATGACTGAACTCGAATACCAGTATTACAAGTTGATCACCAGACCTCCCAGTCAGAAAGAAGCTTATTTTTTAAAGTCATAACTATATGAGACCGAGGAGCAGGGACATTCATACTTTCACCATAAGTGACAGCGAGCTTTGCAAAGAGATCCGCGATTTCGTTATAATAATCTCCGACATGGGCCCGAACCCAGTGTAAGTTGTAAAAATCAGAATAAGTTGCTAATTTTTCTTTAACGGTATTAATAATAGCCAACTTATTTCAAGCACTCTGCAGTAGCAATATAGATGATAAACTATCGGAGTAAACGGAAACTTTGAAGTTACGAGAGACGGCCAACAAAACGGCAAATCCGTTTGATGAAAGCTTGGCCTGGAAAACTGAATTATAACAAAATTGGAAATTGGCAACGGACCTCGCAATTTTGAATCTCGGTCAAGTTACGAAGACGACACCTGAGTTGGCACCCCACTATCCTAACTTCCACACCACGCCACGGGAGGACTTTGGGCTCCGGCAGATTTCACGTGAATCAGCCATGGCTATACAGAGGGGTCTTTAGAGGCCAAGGATCGAACCCGCGACTGAACGAAAACCGCCGGTCACGAATCCGAAGCCATGACCACTAGGCTCCACGGCAATTTCTAACTGAGTAGAAGGACTAGAACTGCTCAGTTGATTTATTTTTTATTAACGTCGCTCTGAGAAGCAGTTTGGTTTTATTAACGTCGCACTAAAAGCAACACGTGAGCTATTGGCGACGGACCTCATACGTTTATTGGGTATCATCCCCGCTCCACTGTGGGCTTTCCATGGCACATAGGCTCGAATCTACGATTCGATGGAAATAACACAAGTTACGAGTTCATGACCATGGATACAAGGCTACCTCGGCCACAACTACTCAGATAAGAGCTCTATTGCTGGAAGTAAATGGTTAGGATTGATGTTTTTACATTCATTAAACCCAAAATATTCAGGAGGAATTCAGGGTTTTTGGAGAGTTATGAAAATGCTGTAGATGACTGGGGTAATGAATAAAGAAATGCAGATTTTTGAATTCAAAAATTTTCATGTACTCGAGGAAAAGGAGTTTCTTGAAAATAACTTCATCGTTTGATGCAAAGAAAATTAATAAATGTTTTAGCCTTATTTTAAATAAACCACCGTTAAAAAACCATTTTTTTCTTTAAAAGATTGCGAGATTCATGGTTTAGTTTCACATGTATACATATTTTTCTTTAATAAGCAAAGTTAAGAAATTAATAAATTGGTTTTATAAAATGTTTATTTTTGATTGTTTCACCCATTTATCAGGATGACTAACGATAAATTTGTTTTTAAAATCTTTTATATCTCATTTTTACAAAAATAAAACAAATATTCCCACTATAGTGCGTCAACAGCAATCAACATTAAAAGCCGACACGTGTATTTCAAAAGTAAACTGTTTTTCGTCTCTATGCATGTAATACATTCGTTAAACTGATAAAAAATAATTCACGTCCAAGGTCTAACCAATGAAATTTCCCTTGAACAGCAGTGACAAAGCGGAAATAAAATTTCATACTTAAACCACGAAAAAAAAGAAAATCATCTTCTCTAAAGTCATTTTCTCGCGAAAAGATCTGCATAAAAGAAATTGGTTTAACTCAAGGACTAATCTTCAAAGGAAGCAGAAAATTATTTAAAAGAAGGAGCCGTTAAGCATCTGCATTACAATGAGATATTCTTATCTCCAAACATAGCATCGCTTCTGCCATCTGGCGAAAACAATACTTGAAATCTCCGAAAGTTTCGTCGAATGCATCCTCTGTTTGGTCGGCAGTTTAAGTCTAAGCATATTCAAGATTATTCATCAAGTAAAAAGTAAAATTAAAAAAAAAAAAAAAAAAAAAAAGGCAGGGAAATGTATGGGGAATAATCCGTATTTATCCATTCGGAACCTATTTCCACATTTCCTCCCGTAGTGTGCGTGCGGGAGTATATTCCGAAATAAGAATCAGCCCAGAGGTTTCATCTCCTACAAAGACACTGACTAGTAATTCGACAGCAGCTTGAAAACTAATTTTTAACTTCCTGAAAGACGATTTCGTATAGTGAAAAAAAAAATTAATTTTTTATTTTATGAGTTTATATTGATAGAAATTCAAAAAGCTATGAAAAAAAAGGGGGGGGGGCAATAAAAATTTCTGAGACATCTTCATTTTTGTCGAGACGTCTTGGAGGATTTTTCAATTTTTTTGGGGGGTGGGAGGGGAGACAATGACTTACACCGTCCAGTCTGACGTTACTTTTATATTCTGAACTGTACAACATAAATATTGTTAGCAGCGCAGCCAAACTGTAAGATTTTTATTTTTCTTGCTAAGAGATTCTGTAGTGAATAATTTAATAATTTTTTTTGCTCTTTTTATTTATGATAATATAAATTATAAGAAACTGAAAATCCTCATAACGTGGTCCAAGCATCAAGAGATTAATTCCAATTTTTAATTAAAGATGGAATAAAAGGTATAATTTTTTTTTTTCAATTGAAAATAATGTACAATTTACAAAAGCTTGAGATTTAACTTTGGATGGTTGATTTGCCGAATGAATGTTGCAATAATGAGAATTAATAAGATGAAAGATTACTATTCGCATTCTTAAAATCAGATGGAAAAGCTTTATAAACATTTGACGACATTTCGTGCGACAAGTCATTACTGCAGGAATACAAATATTTACAAAGATAAATCATGAATATAATGGTCAGGCTCGCTGTTATCAACATATGATTCATGAACCGTTAATGTAAACGATTCTCCCGAACTTTCCTTGAAAAATTTTTGTCAAGCGAAAGAAAGTCAAAATATTTTTAAATTAACTTTCAAACAAAAAACACTAACACAAATATTAAGTGAAGCCACCCGTATAAGGATATAGCCGTTAAAATTTTTCTAAATTTGATAAGTCAAGGTAAAATCGTATGCAATTAGAATTATTAGTACCAGACTCACAATTGAAATAAAAATAAGTTTTTCAAAATTTCCTTATATCTTCATTTCGATGAAATCAATATTTGGATAGATTAATCTCTTGATTAACCGAAATTTAAACAGAACGGATAGCCTGTTGCGTTCGTTTATTTCAATCGCCTGAAATTCAAAAATTAAAGTCAAATACATAGAGGGAAGGAGAAAGAGACAGAGAAAATGAATGAGAGGGAGAGTCGAGTTCAATGGTTCGCAAGAGCCAGATGTATGTATATATGTATGCTGCACCAAATAATGTGTAACTGTTCCAGGTATAAGAAACAGAAACAGATAAATATTGTTTGACAATAAGGGTCGAAAATAGAGAAGGATCGCTAGGCTATTCCGGGGGAACGTCACCCATGTTTACCAAAGGCAGTAAACCCCCCGGTGGGTCATAATTCTCGTACCTACCAGAAGAATGAAAGCCTTTAAGGGAGGAGAAAGAGACAGAGAGGGAAAGATTCATTGTTTAGCGTAATAAGTAGCTAATTTTTTGGGGCATAATGAGGTCGTAATAGCCGAAGGATTAAGATCGCATACATTTAATCGGAGAAGTTTCCGTCACGCTGGATGCTGGAGCTCCGACTCCACTAAAGATCCACCTTGTATATGGATTGATGCGTGTATAAATGTGATCCACAGCCTCACGTGAGTGAAGTGTATAAGTCTGGAGAGTAAGATACCAGCTGAGATATCCTCCTCATCACTTGACCGCTGTTCTGAATTACAAATCCGTCGCCAATGGCCCTCAAGCCAATGGTTTATAAGTGCGACGTTATTAATCAATCTTGCATACAGATTTTTAGTGGATTTAGATAATGAATGCGTATATCTGAAAGGTGCTAAATAACTATTCTCCTACCCAAAGTATATACCTTGAATCCTTGAGATAATTTATAGTTTTTTTTTATTTCGTGGATAAATCTTATTTTAAATATGTGTTGTGTGCGTTAAAGGAGCATTCCCCTCCCTCTAGTTCTTCCAGTCAAAAAGAAGAGTACTGAATTCGTTCAAAATTTAGAACATTTTACGTACTCATATCTACAAACTGAATTTTGAATGTAATTGTTTTTAGAATTTTAAAATTATGTTTTTGAATAGTTGTTCAATTCCAGTCACACACAGTGTTTGCTTATTTAACATTAGATTAGTCAAATAGCAAGCTCGAAACTTAAGTTTTCACTCTCTTTAACCGTGTCATACCAACGTATAGATATCATGTCCAGTAAGATTTAATGAGCAATGGCCCAGTAAATGAGGGAATGAGGGTGTATGGTGAAAGAGCCACTATGTTGCTCCACAAACATTTGTTGAAACTTCCGCAATTTTTCTGTAAATCGAAGAAAAATTAGATAAAAAGACATTCTAAGAAAAAATTATAAGACTCTATCAAAGTGTTGAAATCGTACATTTGACTAGATCCAATACTATATAAAAACGCAAACAGGTTATGGTGGAGATTTTACTCCATCATGTCAGACAAGCTTAAAAAGATAAATAAAAAAAAGGTATAACGATGGTGAAACATTGGTCACACTATTAGAATGTGATGAACTGTGTATGGAACATGACAGGAAGGACACTTGGGAGCACTCTGTCCTAACAGGGCCTTAGTCCAGTCAAATGATGGTCTTCGGGGCACCCGCAATCCATATTTAGCGAGTCTATTGCTCTATTAATTAGGCATCTGTGGCTCTTTGTAATAAAATGCATTTCAGAAACAAAATAAAACCTTAACCTCGTGACCGAAACTTCCAACTAGACATTGAGACAATTATTTTTGCTACACTTTGTGTCTGAGTATCAATGCTGGATTTCAATGTCCTCCTAAGAGATTCGCGTGCCAGGTTTTTGAGTAATCTGTGCACTCACGTATCCTAAGCATAAAGGAGAGGAGTGGTCCTAAGACAGTCGGATGACCACGCTGTTCACGATTCCATGCAAACGCTGTGACCCTCCATTTCCACATTGATTCCAACACAATGGATGTCCATTGTAATGAATGGGCTCTAGGGAAATGGGGCACACAAAAAGATGACTTTATTTGTGTGCTAGTCGAAAAAAAAAAATGAAGAATCAGGAAGTTATGGATTCGAAATCACTTCGGTTCGCAAAAAGAGGAGTCGAAACAATACAAAAGCCAGAACAAGAAAATAATTCTTATGAGGATTTCACGAATTGGTGCGTTTTCCTCATAGTCTGAAGAATTCAGAAGTGATTTTTTTTGGAGAGAAATGAAAGAGATAATTGAAATTTCGACATTGATTAGTGATCTTTCATTTCGTTCAAGTTTTGACGTATCCAGGTTACTAGGGAAGTCTCTTATTGTGTTATGATCCTTCTGAAAAACGTATTTTTACGGATTAAGAATTTACAAATTAAATTTTTTTTAGATCATTAAAATATAGATTGAAGAAAACAAGTTTTATTTTACTCTAAGAAAGAACTTTTAAATTTAATTTACATTTTTTTTTTGCCCTGATTACTTTAATTGACTTTGAATTTAATTAGAAAAATAATAGCCATTGCGTTACTCTTATTCTATATGAGATGGTATTGTAAAGCTTTAATCATTAACAAGGATTAACAGATCTATATCTAGATAAAGATTAATTAATATACAGAATAAATTTTAAGTACATAATGTCGTAAATAACGACTATTAATATTGATGCTTGGTTTAATGAAGCCGTAGATAGAAGTAACTTTTCGTTAATTTAATTCAGAATGGTGAATTGCATTAAATTTGACCTTTTGATTTTACTATTAAAAAATGGTGAACGCTTCGTTAATTCCTATGCAAAGTTTTGAAATGCTATGCAAAGTTTTGAAAAGAACAGATTTAGCTCCAAAAGGTGCGCTTTTTTTAAAAAAATTATTAAATTACTCAATTAAATATAAGAATTAAAGTAAACGATGAAATATCGAGAAAGTGACAATAGTAAACTTTTCCGATTTTAAAATTAAAGGAAACGATAAATTATGAAATTAAATATTATATCAGTTACATGTAATTAAAATTAAGCAAACGATAAATTGTTAAATTGAATATATTTAAACTAAATGTAATTAAAATTGAAGCGATAGATAAAAAATTGAAAAGTGATCTGGTACGCCAAAAGTGACCCACCTAAAACAAAAGCCCCTTAGGTGGGTAATACAATTATTCAGTGAAAATTCTTTAGTATTTTAAAGGTTTACTTGAAATCGTCTCCTCAAATGCATATAAAATATTTAAAATTTACAACTTATAATAACTAAATATGGTTTATTATATTTAATATAAAAGATACTCTGAATGTTATCATAAAGATTATAAAATAACTTTTGAATATCGGTGACAATTACTCTGCTAATGGTAACGCATTTTGATAACTGCTTCATTTAAAATAAATTATAGAGATGAAATAAATTCTGACAAAGCTCTTAATTTTCTACTGATAATGAATATAAAATCTCATCAATGTTCGCTAAACTAAATTGCAGTCAAGCGTCAAACCATGCTCAATCACTACTATAGAATTGAGTATGTCAAGAAAAATGTTTCTCTCAATTTTGAAATCAAACGTAATCAGTTCCAGAATTAGTTGAAGATATTTTAATTGCTTTTAGACCTGAAAAATCCATTTCGGAGAACCCCTCCATACTTTAGGTATAGATGAGTAATTATTACAAATATTAATACATACAAAGTTAACACTTGATTAAATATTTTTAGTTAAACCACTTAAAAATGGTAGAAAATATTTAACCATGTAATAAAGAAAACGAAGGTCATTAAAAGCTGTCATTAAATTTAGATTACATTTTATTTGAACATTAATTAGAGAAGAGCAAATTGCATACAATCACAACCGCTATTTTAAAATTAAAAATGATGCAGATAAAATTTAAAAATTGAGAAAGATTTAATGTTTTTGGCAAATATTAAATTAAAATGCCCTGACAATATTTTTAATTTAAAAATATCCAACATAATAATATAATTAAAAAATATCAGGATATTTACTTAAATTCTTGGTTTTGCTTCGAAGTACCTCGAATGATATTATATAGTGAAATGAAAAGAAAATTGAGTTTAATCCCGAAACGTTATACTTATGATTATTGTTATGTTTGCCGGATCCTTCTTTAGAGGCGAAACAAAATTCCGGAAACGTTCGATAAACAATCGGATTTCGAAGAAAAGGATATCATTCCAAAAGTAAGCTCGTGATTTTATTATCAGCTAATTGCAACTCCCAATACATGCAATACTTTTCCCTTTGCAAAAACAAAAATTGAGATTGGCTTTGAGAATTTCATTTTAATATGTGCTAACATTCCTTCCCTCTCCGCTAAGTTCGTGAAAAAGTAGAATTATTCAAAATGAATATTTATTAGGTAAGCGCGTACTTCCAAGCCCCAGGCTCCACGTGAGAAATTAGTATCAAGAATGGAAAATAACTTCTACAAATTCTTAAAACAGTTTTATTTTCACAAGCAAAACATTCTAAAGCACTAAATTGTTGCCAATACCATCAACAAAAAAGAATAAATATAGACATTTTTGCCAAATAAAAATCAATTAATAAATAAAATATTAAAAAAAAATGAGCAAATGATAAATTTTTAAAGTAGACAATACTGTTGTGTTCAGATATTAAAATAAAAGCAGACGATAAAATGTTAAATTTAATACATATATTTTAGCAATGTAAAAATACCTAAAGCAATCTAAATGTAATTATCATATTGCATCATAATGTCAATCTTTTAAACCTAACACTTTGTATCCTTTATTTCATGCTCACACATTTTTGATGACGTCATTTTCTCAAACAACATGTTAGCATTTTGCTAAAAATGTTGACACGTTAAATTAAAATATGGAGTATACACCAGAGGGTACAATACACGGCATAAGTATAGGATAGGCACCAAATCAGGCGAATTTCTGGTACGATAACGATTTTATTCCGGCAAACCTTTTCCTTACCTTTAGAATATTACTTTTGTTTTATTTCCAAAATTATTACCCCCCCCCCCCCCCCCCCCGTAAAAACTCAATACAGTATGGTGACGCTTTTCAAAAGGCGCCAAAAATTATCAAAATCGCCAAACTGCACCCAATGCTTTATTTTAACCGACAAATAAAATTCTTGTAAATGTGTTTTTTCGTGACCTCGAGGCACCCTAGAGATGTTTTTTTCCCATGGGGTTTATTGTCTGTGGTAAACATGGGTGACGCGCCCGAGATACCCTAAAGATCCTTATCTATTTTCGACCCTTTCTTGTCAACCACCCCCCCCCCCCCCTATTTCTTTCAAACGTCTAGACCACAGTTACCGTGATTGGCGAAGCATAGCCACGTCTGGCTCTTGATTCATTAAACTCCACTGTCACTTATCTCTAAGAAGTTATTTTATCGTTACTGAATTTTTGAAAGGGAGGGAGTAAATATATATTGTAATTTACACACATCTTTCAAAAATTTAGCTCTTTACCGTTCTTTTATTTCAAAATCCTGTTCTGCTCCAATGCTCACATAAGTAGAACAAGTTGATACATATAGATTTTGGAGGAAAAGTCCCTGATAGCCATTTTTGTTTGTTCTGTTTCAATACGGAAACAAACAGAGGGCAACTTAGCGTGCTTTTGAACCGTATCTAATTGACGATCAAAATGCTATCCAGACCAGAATGGACCGCGTATTTTTTGCAGCTCTTTGTGGAATGTGATCGCTAAAGACTACTATAGTTTAGAACGAGGGCTCTTTCTGTTTTTGTTTTTTTTTAAAAATTCGAGGTTAATGCCGTTGTGCGTTCAAAACGGTTTTTATATCATTGGATAAAAAGATATATAAGAAATATTCTTCTAATAGAAGAAGAAAGATTTAAATATAACCGTCTCATTGGATAAGTAAGTTTCAAACCTATTATTCTCATAATCTGAAGGAAAAAATTCAGTGAAACAGAATGTTTGAAGGATTAGCTTGGCTTGAATCAAAATTGTTTTAGAGCTACACGAAGGCAAAGACGATGAACCCCGTAATTGTGAAACTCGGTCATTTGATAAAGACCACACCTGAGCTGGTATCCCTCTCCTCCAAACTTCCACATCACGCAATCGGGAGGATTTGGTAAGTGTGTGATGGTGGAGTTTAATGGACGCTGGAGCCAGATATAACTATGCTGCGCCAAACAAGGTGTAACTGTGATCCAGACGCTTAAAAAATGGAAAAACTAGATAAAAGTTGGTTGACAAGAAGAAAGGTAAAAAATAGGTAAGTACCGCTGGTGTATCCTGAGGGAGCATCAACCATGTTTACCAAAGACAGTAAATCCCACGGGAAAAGAAAAATATCATTAGGATGCCTCGGGTGAGTTATGTCCATACTTACCTGAAGAAGGTAAGCCCCTGAGGGTGAATGAGAGAGTGACAATGAGGTTTTATGGCGCAAGAGCCAAAGCCCCTGAGGGTCCGGGGGAACTTGGAACCTCAACAGATTTAACGTGCAACAGCCCCGCTGCACGGCGAATCTGGTGATCTTAGTGGCACGAGGATTCGAACCCACGATTCAACGGAAACAACGCCGTCAGTGAGCTCGCGACCATGACCTCAAGGTTACCACGGCTACTTCAAATAGTGTCAGATGACCTCATTTTATCGATGTCCTAATGATTTTTGAGATTGCCACAATTTGTTATAGCAGTGACAAGTATAGCAGTACATGATTATGAAAACTTGTTATGAAATTGCTCTTCAACCTTTGACGCGTATACCCCCCTGGTGTATGCTTTCTGAAGGTTGGACATAAGAAAATATACTACGGATTAGTTTCGAAAAAATGCAAAATTCTTCTAAAGAACAATAACCAAAATATGTACAAGACTTTGCTGACAATCGAGGCAGATTCAGAAATTCAATTGCATGCGTAAATGGAAACATATGCTAAACAACATAATTATCTAAACACAAAAATAACTGTCATCCCCTAATATAAACTGTGTAGAAAAGTAAAATTTAGAAAACTTACGCAAGAATATTAGCTTAATTTTTACATTTAAGATATTCTTATCCTATATAAGATATCCTAACTTATTTTTGTGTCATGTAAATCAAGTTTACCACGCAAAGCAACGGCAATAATTTGACAACTTCTAATGCAGCCGAGATATTCAATTTCCTTCGAAATAAAAGAATGCAAAGAGTACCATTGGTTAGACTTATGCTGACATAGACACTGGTTAGAAATAAACTTCGCCCCTTTCCATGATATGATTGAGTTTTTTGGAGCAAGAACAAGCAGCGCAAAACATTCATTTACGAAAAAACGCACTTTTTTAAAACATAAAAACTTTGTAAATAAAGGAAAGTGTTAAAAGAAAGTTTGAATAGCAGTGAGAAGGGTTCAAAACAGACAAAGATTACTACGGAATCGAAGAAAAGCGTCACCCGCATTTATCAAAGAGAATGATATCCATAGGAGAAAGAGGAAAGGTCAGTCGGTCAACATAGTGAAATAAGACATGCCCTTAAGGACTTTAGCCATTAAAAATCATCTGGTTTATGAAAATAAAATAAGAAAGTTATAAATTTGCTGATAATGTATTTAAAAAAATGTACTGTTGAAATTATTATAATACATAGACAATTCCTAATAAATTTGAGTCGAATGAACATTTTCCAATAGGTTGAAAACTAAAGTTTCTCTTACAACTCTGATACACTTCAGAACATAGCTATATTAATCAAATATTTACTACAAGAATGTAAAGTTAATATCAATTTGTAATTAATTATAAGGTACCTTATTTAAAAATTAGGAAATTTTTTATTAAATAAAATTCGGCAAATTTTTTTTATTAAAATTTAATATAACAAGATTTATAAATGACCGTTTTCTACAATCAATAAATTTTGGTTGTTAAACATTCATAGGATTTTTACTTTTTGCAGAAATCTTTCACAAATGGGCAGCAAAAATTTTCAATTATAAGAAATATTCAACAGCTGAGTGAAAATCACATATTTCACATCTAATAAAATACAAAACTTGTATCTCAGTAAGCTAGCAATTTCCTGATTACGGTTTTAAGAACAAACTTTTTTATTAATAAGTTGAATTATAGGGGATTGGTTTGGTTTATTAACGTCGTACTAAAAGCAACACGACGGCTATTGGCGACGTACCTCGTAATTTTGAACCTCGGTCAAGTGATGAGAACGACACCTGAGCAGGCACCCTCTCTCCTAACTTCCACAGCACGCCAACGGTAGGACTTTGGGTCCCGACAAATTTCACGTGCCCGGCTTCACGGCGGGTCTTCAAGTGGCATCAATTATAGGGGGAAAGAATGCGACATCAAACATAGGTAATATTTTGTCTTTTTTTATTCAATATTAAAGAAAAATGGTAATGTCCATTTAAATTATGGCTTTAAGCAATAGAAATGTTTAACAAAATGCATAATCTTTTATACTTAACAGATATTTTAAGCTAAGTAGTCTTTCAAAAATTCGAAGAAAAAAATAAAACGAAGGGAAAATAAACGAAAGTTGAAAATCTGGTTTTTTCTGAAACATTAGTTTGTCTTTATCTTTCCCTCGGTAAAAGTTGTATTAAAAGTGTAAAAAAGAAAACAATCACGTCTGGAACATGGTAGATTTCTTACATGCACCTGTCTTTCGAAATAATATGTCATTTATGATAAACGGCAAAGATCAATCTACCGTATTTCGGACGTGACCAATTTTCATTTGCGCATTTAATGCAACGTTGATGATAAACGACAAATATTAAAGTTCAGAGTAATTTTTTATCATAGAATTAGCAGTTTAAACGTTTTGATGTAAATTCCAAAAGCAGAGCTTTTTGTTAATAGCAAGTTGATTCTATACAAATTATAAGCTTTTATTTAACTTGCTGTGTTCATATGCATGTAAAAGAAAATATGCGTTTCCAGTTCAAGATTTGTACCCACGTCCGATCGAGCTGAAATTTTAATAATGTAGAACTTCAATGATAAGACAATATTGTAGTATTATCAAACAGTGACAGACTTTGGGGAGGGGGAGCTTGAACTCATTAACATTCAATTGAGTTGAAATTTTGCGCTTACGCTTAAGCTTACGTAATCGCTTTTTAGTCTTAAATTTACAGACTAGAAAAAATTTAACACGAGTAAAAAAAATTTCAAAACATGTTTTTATTTAAAGATGGATTAAAATGTATAAAATATTTCTTAAATGGGAAAAACATTTATCAAAGCATGAAGCATTAATTCTTTTGATCTCAAATGTAAGCAGCTATGGAACATAATTTAATGGACAATGTTTTGGAATCTTTGTTAAATGCCTCAAGCTTTTATATAAATTATGTATTATTTTACATTAATTTTTTTTTATTCCTTTTAGTTCTTTAAATAAAAGCTTGAACAAAAAAAACATTTTTTTTTGCTTATATTTATTTTCAAAACAATTTATAATACAATAAAAACCTCGTTTAGTGCTAGGTATGTGATGGTGAGACAAATCAATAAATAAAACATTAAACTTGGTTATTTGAACATATGAGTAAATAATGAAAAGGGAATACGGGACAAAAATTTTAAAAAAAGGAAAAAAGTTCTATGCAAAGTGTTGCAAAAAAAAAAAAAAAAAAAAGAAAAAAAAAAGATTTTAGCCACCCAATGTGCGCTTTTTTTGATAATTATTATTAAATTATTCAATTAAACAAATGGAATAAAGAAAACGATGAAATGTCGAGAAATGAACAATAGTAAACTTTTCCGATATTAAAATTAAAGGAAACGATAAATTATTAAAATAAATATTATATCAGCTACATGTAATTAAAATTAAAGCAAACAATAAATTATTAAATAGAATATATTTAAGCTAAATGTAATTAAAATTGAAGCAATCGATAAAACATTTAAAAGTGATCTGATACGCCAAAAGCGATCCAACTAAAACAATAGCTCCCAGGGTGACTAATAAATTTTAATTTAAAATTATTTTCAAATATAATTTGCGTAACATATGTTACAAAATATGTTATGCAAATATACATATACACTAGCACACAGAAATATCAAGTTTCTAGCTCTGCTTACCTTAAATACAAGAATAAGCTTTTCCGATAAGCAAGAAATTTTGATTAATCAGTTTATTTTTGGCAACTGGCCAAAGCGAATAGGTTGCCAGCGCTTCCACTCTAACCCAATTTACATTGCAAACACATGTAAATGCATGACATTATGCACGTACACTGCACACTTACAAACAGTGTGGATCACACATAATATTCAGGTCGACAAAAAGTATTAGCATATAATTATACGCAAATTTTTTTTTCTTCTCATTTTAGTCATTTTGATAAGAATTCACATAAATTAAGTTGCAATAAAGCTAACAAGAAACATGGCAAACAGCAATGATTGACTGATTATTAATGTCGCCCTTAATATCAACATAAGGGATTTTGACGACGGACCTATTACATCTGAACTTCAGTCAAGTGAGAGGGTGACACCAGAGTTTGCTTTCCCTCTTCAAACTTCCACACTACGCCATTAAGATGGCTTAGTGTTTAAATAGATTTAACGTGGATCACCTCCGTTACACGGTGGGTCTTCAGAGGCATCGGTACTTGGAGTGATTGATTGTGGATTTATGGCACAAGAGCCAAATATGAATATGCTACGCCTAACATTTGTTGCAAACCCCACAAGTTTTTTTTTTTTTTTTTTTTTTAAAAAAAAAAAAGGAGATAAAAGACACAAATAAAGGATGAAAATGTAAAACACTGTAAATGGGTTAAAATCCTAAATATGACTTAAAAATCCAATGCTATATAAAAACATAAATTGTGCTTCCCCCACCAAATCAGACAAATTTACATCAGGCCTCAACCTGATGGAAACAACGTTGATCACGTCCACAAGGAGAACGACAAGAAACTGTGTTACATCGAACAAAACAAAATGATTATGTTACATCGAATTAGCGTTATAAGAGGTCTTATAGTAATTTTTATATCAGTAAATTGAAATGATTAAAGGAGTACCTTAAAATCGTAAGTTGTGTTTAAAGTAGTAAACTTCTTTTCACAGCTTTTCTGAATGAAATCAAAGATATTTATACGATAAGCAACATTATTGAAATTGCAATTAATTATAATTACGCTAAAATTTAATTAGCCATGCCAGAAACCAAAACGAGTGTTAATGTGAAAACTAAATAAATGGATTTGGTTCAAGTCTGATTTTTATTATTTTTTATGATCTTAAACATGCTTATACGGTCAAGCACGGTGATTTGTTTTGGGTGTGGTTACCTTTCTTTTGAAAATCATTTTTACGTAACTATTGATTTGTTTCATCACAATTACTCAACAGCTTTAAAATGCTTTTGAATAATAGCTGTATTCATTTTGTTTGAAGTAAAAAGCGTCAAATATATTATATATATATATTATTGTGTCACATTTGGGATCCAGTTATACTATTTTACTACTATTTTAAAATATTCACAAGTGGTGTTTCGAAAAGTTTTAAGTCTCATATTTTCTAAGTTTTTATTAATACTAAATAAAAGTCAATAAAATTGGGATGGATTATATCTCAACACTGATTTACAGAAAAAAAATCAAAATTAAATTTATAACACTGAAAAGTTATGTCATACAAAAAAAAAAAAAGAATTTTATTATTTTAGAGTAAATTAGAGCCGGGTTCTTCAAACTGTCGTGAACCTCCTCGTCATGGACAGTAGGATCTGAACCACGCAACAGATAATTGCATAACAGTTTCAATACATACATGAATCTAGTAAAATAAATACATGTAAAAAGTATCACATATCCACCAGCACAATATATTAACCCCGCATAGAGAAATTATCTTCCACAAAACCACCTTTTCATGGGTTAACTCTCCTTAAGTAAGCACGGTATTTATAACTACGAGGTATTCGAATGATCTCTCGTTTTCGTCAAGGAGCTTGTATTCCTTGGTAAACAAAAATGACGCGTCCCGGGGATCCCTAACTATCTTTTCTATTTGCTTCTCTCCATCTAATCAACCAATGCTTTTTTTTCTAACTTCCTTAGCTTACGTTTAGATCATATATATTAGTCTAAAAGTTAAAAATAAGACAAACTATAAAAAGTAAAATGGAAAGATGAAAAATTATTTAAAATTAAAGAATATTTAAAACTAAAAATTCACAAGAATTACACCAAAAATTAACGAAAAAAAAAAAAAACATAAGAGACATAACAAGATACACACATGCATACATGTACTCCCGATATATTTTATAATTAATTAATTTTACAGTTTAAGTTTCTTTTTTAAAAATTAAATTGGATAATGAGCTTCAGCACAAGTATAGAAATTACTTTGAATGTTTATGCATGTTAACTAATTTAATATTTCCAAGTAAAAATTTATATAAAATGTTCCTACAAGTATTTAAGTTTAAATTTCTATCAAAAGAAAGGAACTTTATTAACAGGAAAACAGTAATTATTTCTCCTGCCATGTGTTGTTAATAATCTTATTATTTTCAATGTTTTAAATTAAAATCTAAAAAATTCTCTTCAAAGAATTCACACATTAGTTATAATCAATTTAAATGAACATAAAAAGAAATCAGGGGTGAAATTAATTTGAAAATTTTTTGGATTCTTAACATATCTAAATAACTTGAGATCATTTTCTTTTAAATTATGTTAAAAAAAAATGTAAATATATATTGGCAAGACAATTACTAGCAGGACCATCTTGAGGTATGTCTTTAATTTATTTATAGTTTTTACCATTATAACCAATATTATTTTCTCTTAAGTCAAGATGAAAAAGAAATTTAAATTTCTCATAAAAAATGGGACTATTAAATTTTAATTCTTTCAAATGAATTAAGATAACAAATTAAAACCTCATATCTATTGAATTAAACAAATCTTCAAAGTAATAACTAAAAATATAGCAAATCTTTTATATAATTAATAATTTCATAGTAATTTTTATTAATAATAACGTACTAATTATTTGCATGATAGACTTAATTACGAATAAAACAACCAATATATGGAGCAACTTGACCGAATAAGGTCCTTGCACCCACAAAACCAATCGACCAATGCGTAAAACCAACGCAAAGTCAGAAAGGTTAAATGACACTGCTTTAGAACAATAAAGCAGTCGAAAGTCTGAGCCATATATATTGAAACGCTACTCGTTCTATAAATCTAACAAATTTGATCCGTTCATTAAATTGAAAAAGTCGATAAATTAACAAATAAATAATTTACAGATATTTCTTAAGGTACTTTCCGATTTTTTATTAACTCAACGGCAAAAGGATACCAAATCATTAAAGTTTCGAAATTTAGCATCTCAACTATTCCAATGTATAGAACAATCATTAAAAAAAATCAACGATGCTTTACATTTAAAATTAGAGACGTATATTTTATATATATTTTCGATGTTGAATCGAAATACTAAATACCCAAGTAAGCTATACTAAATACCCAAATCTTAATCCACCGTAAGAAAATATCCATCTAACTTTAAGATATATCTATTTAAATATGCATTAAATTATAAAAATTAGGTTTATAAATATATTTAAAGGACACTAATCTAAAAACGCAAATCAACTGCATATTCCAATGTTAAGAGCATTGAATTGTACCTGTCTTTTCCAGATCGAATTAACTTTGCTTTTTTCATTCTTCAAATAAGTCCTTATCCAGATGGTTACTCGATATTTTTAATCCATTCGCTTGTGCTTCGCATCCATTAAAGACACTGCCTATCTTCCCGAAGTAAAAATCAGTTTTAGTCGAAACGAAAGCGCGCAGAATGCACAAATCCATTTCACTGGCATTTTTCATCGTAAACAAATTTGTCAAAAGAACGTGTCGAGGAAAGTATTTCATTCCTGTCTGAACCCTTTCTAACGTTATTTTTATCTCAAACATGCATGTGCCATTTTTATTAATGCATAATCGCAAAGGAAGCATTTCCCTTTCTCGATACCAAATCTCATACCTCCGGGGTTGGTTCTTTCGAATTTAGAACAATGACAGTGAAATTCTTGTGACCGAGAACTTTTAAGTTCGGGGAGAAGACTGTTAAGTGTCACTTTTTTCCCTTTCGGATTCATGCCTAGTGGAGCATGGGCTATTGCTGATGAAGACGACGACGAGAGAGAAAAAAATCATTTCGTTCACGAGAAAGATTAAAATAGGTTATTGCCCAAATGGTAGAGTTGTTTACGTCATTTTTTTTTTCTTCTCTTAAAGTAATTTGAAGCTATGAAAAGTCGATTAAAATGCAGACATTCGGAATGAGGTGTCATAAAAAAAATAAAGGCAAATTTAGAATCTAGTTCAAATGTACGTGAGTTTCGACTTCCAAAAAAATGGAGAGATAGTGTAACACTTTTTTTCCCGAGATAGCAAGGGCAGAATATTAATTAACAATGAACAACCTTCAGAGGTTTTTGATACTTTGAATGATACTAGGTGACACACTGTGTGTTTATTGGACAGGTAGTCGTTTGATCTTAAAGTACATATTTGACCGTGAGAAATTGATAAATACCTCCCTTACAATGACATATTTGCAACTGATACCTTGCGTTACAAAAAATACGCGATAACCTTATTGAATTAACCTTTAATTGGTATTTAGAGCATACTTCGGAGGTATCGAACATTGCAAAAGAATTTAATTCCTTATTTTCGTTTTTGATTTCTCATAACTCATTTACATAATTTTAGAATATTTTTTTCGAATTTTGTATAACTGACCAAAATCGACTAACATAAACATTAAGTTTCTTTTTAATTCTTATTTCTGCTATTTAATTTCTATAGTTTATAATCTATAAAATATAAGAGTTTAAGGTATAAGTTAACATTTAAGAAATAAATTATTTTAAAATTTAAAAAAAACTGTTAATTTTTGAAGAAAATTTCATTAAGTATCTAACACGTATCATGTTATAGAAATTTATTAACTTCTATCTCTTACTCAATACATTAATGGTTAATTTTTTCAAAAGAAACTTTGAGCTGTAAATATTCTTTAAGTGTGGTAATAAATTTTAAATACATTGAAAAATTCTCAAGAATATACAAATTTATCACTTATTTTGAGAAAATTAGCGTCCCATGGTATTTTATTTAGCGATATAGCTTTTTTATATTTATAAAAGCTGTTTAGTTCTTACCATAAGTGCGAATCCAGGTGTGATTTGTGATCATTTATTAACATCACACTTAAAAGCAACACGAAAGCTACTGGCGACGGACTTCGTCATACTGAACCTCGGCCAGGTGATGAGGACGACACCTGGGCTGGCACTTCTCTGCCCAAACTTCCACACCCTGCCACAGGGAGAACGTAGGATCTCAATAGATTTAGCGTGTATCAGCCTCGCGACATACTGGGTCTTTAGTAGCGTCAGGGCTCGAACCCATGACTCGAAGGAAACAACGCGGGTTCACGAGCATGATCATTATGCAATTGACAAAGTTTAAGGAACATTTTTAGCATAGATTAATCAGTTTTTGTGCGTGCATTGATTGCATTATATTGAGAGATTTTCGTAAAAAGATATTCAACAATATTTAGGGGTAAAATGTATAATATTCTTCGTTTTGAAATTCTTCCCATGCTACTCCACACAGAAATTAATTTTTTTAATTGATTCTGCTCTCATTAAAATAATGAAAACACAATAAATGCTTACAAAAAAATAGATAAAACGACCAATCAATGCCTCAAAAATACTCCTTAAACTTGGCCATTTAACATTACGAATATAGGGCGTGAAGTGACCCCTTAACCCTCTCCCCATTAATCTTTATGCTATCCAAGTATATGATTTATTTCAACAAGAATACATGAATTTTTATAACAAATTGCCAAATACTAAATTAATTTTTTTTCATATCAATCTTCATCGATGTGTTTCAAATTTAACATTAAAGCATCTTGATTGTATTCATCTTATTTCACTTCCTGCAAGGTTAAAAGTCAATAACGGTAAAAAAAAAATTATTCATGAATCCGATTTAGAAACCGACCATTCATACCTATTTGACCGGTTTCTAAAAATTGTGTCAATGACTGACCATTATTATTCACCAGAAATTTTTTTATATTTCCCTTCTCTTAAATAATACAATTTAAAATATAAAATTTCCCTATTTTGGTACATCAGTCTTAACACCATGAGATAGTTATCTATATTAAAAAAAATTAAATATTCCAGATGCAAAGAAACGATAAAAATTCGCATCTTAAAAAAAGACAAGTAATTCCAATCGTTTTAATTCTTATCCAAATCCAACGAGCTATTTTAATCCAAATATAGAATCTGAGTCCATTTCAAAGCAGCAAAAATGTAACTTTTTGTTATCAGTGACTACTTTTCATGTTGAACGCAAACCAGAGACGGAAAAGATGGCTACTCTCGGGGCATGACTAAAATCACAAATCTAAGGGATAGTCCTGTCTGCCGTGTTCAGCGGGTCGAAGACCCTAGTTCTTCGTCCGTGCCAGCTCGTTCTGCATGCCGATGAGGAGTGTGCAAGGAAGACAGATATCATCTCGGACACGCACCATGGGCCTGAAGAAGTAGGTTGTTGGTGCGAAAATTAAACGGGATGATGATCCATCGCTAACCACAATGACGACGTCTCACGCGAATTGACGTTAAATGATCAACAACGAAAAAGGAGCAAGCAGCGAATCTAATGATGTATTCATTAGGCCAATAAATGAAAGGGTTTCCCGTATTTTGGAAGTTTTTCTGTAGGAAAATGCGTTTTCCCATCATGTGTTATTTTTTTTCTTAGTATTTCAAGTGAAGTAATTTTAAAAATGAATATTATTTGAGTGGTTATTAAAAATGCTACACAGATTCTTATCGATTTCGAATCGAGGTTTTTTTTTTATTACATTTAACGTATTTTCTGAATATATATCCTCAACTGCATGATGGTGTATAAACATTGCAATGCAAAGGTGATGGATTTCGGTGATGGATCTCGGTCAAGTAACGAGAGCCTGAACAGGCACATTCCTCTCCAAAATTACACACCATGCTAATAAGTAGGCTTGGGACCTCGACTACATTTAACGTGCATTTGTCTCAAAATGCGGCGGGTCTTTAATGGCATCAGGGGTCGAACCCACGACACGAAGAAAATAATGCGGCTGCGGACTTGTTGCTATATATATATAAAGTAAAACATAGAATACATCGAGTTTGAAAAAGCGTTAAAATATTCATTCAAGTGTAAACTCTTATGTTTAAGTAAATGTTAATGCCCAACTCATCATTATACGAATAATTGATTCTCAAAATTTTTAAATTTTTAAACACACTACCCAATAATAAATTGATGTTGGTTAGGTTTTCATTAATGACGCACAAAAAGCAACACGTGGTCTATGAGCGACAGACCTCGTAATTTTGAACCTCAGTCAAGTGACGAAGACGTCATCTAAGCTGGCACCCCCCTCTCCTAACTCTAACTTCCTCTCACTCCAAAGGGAGAACTTTGGGCCCCGACAGATTTAACGTACATCAGCCCCAGCTACTAATAAACTGCTAATTATTCCAATCAGATTGTTAGCATTAAATTAAGTCTCCCGTCTGCCAACCATTTTAATTTTGTGAACGTAAATTTTTATTTACCGTTCTGAAATCTACACTAGTTTATTTATTTGAAGGCAAAAAAATGCATCCGAAGGAGCAAAAACCAATGAAGGTTTTTGTGGAATTATATTTCCTCCCTGACTTTCGGAAACATTTTAGAATTTTTTACAAACTAAACAACCTACAAACGAATCATTAAAACAGGGGTAGAGAAGTTGATAAAAATTGGAGATAAAATGTAATTGCGTAGAAGGCTTCATTAGTTTTTACTCTTTCAGATTAATTTTTTGCATTCAAATAGATAAAATAATATTGAAGATGGTGGTAGGTTTAAGATTACGTTCACGAAATCAAAATGGCCGACAGGCTGGAGCCTTAAGTGATGACGTAGATGATCTTCATCTGACTCCCGAGCTGGCAGTCCATCCTCCACACATCATCCTAAAGTGAGGATATTGAGTCTCGTCTGATTCAACGTGCATCAGCTTCGCTACATTTTTAGTAACATCAGGACTCGAACACGCGATTCAATGGAAACAATCTCTGTCATGAGCTCACGACCTAACTACTTGGCAAACGCAGCCACCTGCTAATCACACATTAATCAACCACGGTCATTAGTTTTGGCATTTATGGCAAGAAATACTTTTAATTTTGGGTTTTCATATTTCTAATTGTTCTTAAGAACTAATTGAAATAAAAGCGATAACCAAGAACATTTCTTAAAAATACTGATACATTATAAACATATATTTTTTTTCAATTGATCACAAAGAGGAAGTGCACAATAACAATCACACAAGCGAAATGATATCATTTGTTATAAACCGCGAACAGAGAAAGCATTCAAGTCAGATCATTTGTTGAAAAAACCCTCTATCAATGTCACGATAAAGCCTTGTAATTGCCTCTAACTTTAACAAACTGCATTCAAATCTGTTCTCTCTAATCATCTATCCTCGTGTATTGAATGGCAATAAATAAACTTTTTAAAAGAACACCGCTTAGGTAGTTCGGCCATCGACAGCTAATTGTTTTTATAATGAGACATTCGATTGTTCCACAACAGCGGCCGTGCCTTTTGAAATAACGGGTCGTTTCTGAAAAATGGACCAGGCCAACAAAATGTTGCTTTACTTTTCTCCGATAATACGCTTGATAATGTTTCAAACACTCAAAAAATAAAGATAGCAAATTATTCCTTCGAATTACTTGTACCACTAATGAATGTCTTTGTCTTTATTTTCCCCTGATCGTTCTCGATAGCTGTTTATTAGAACAATCGTTCCGATTATATAATGACACTCGTTGAAGTTTTCGTTGGAAAAGATGAAGATACGCTTATTACACAATTGGACTATTTTGAGGGTGTATGAGGATTTGTCAGAATAGGTCACCAGAGCAACCAAAGAAACTTGACATTCATTGAGAGGAGAATACATTTACTGATATGCCACATCTAACTCTTCGTTTGCTAACAATTGAAATGATCTATATTGATTTGAATAGGACAGAAGAGGGGGAGAATAATATATACATCTGTCAACAAATTTTTTTCGAAAAAAAAAAAAAAAAAAAAGATTGTTCAAATTAGCTGAGCAACAATAAAAAAATTTAAATTGGATTTGCTAATTTCATTTCAACAAGTGCTAAATTTTCGTTTTCTGTTAAATTCTTGAAAAAGTAGAATTATTCAAAATGAATATTAATTAAGGTAACGTAAGCGTATTTCAAAGCCCCAGGCTCGACAGAAGCAATCACTATCAAGAAAAGCAGATGTTTTCAACAAATTCCTATTGCATTTTGATTTTCACAAACAAAAACATTTTAAAGTATAAGTGAATGAGTGAATGAATGAATGTGAAAGTTGTTGGCTCAAAAGCCAGATTTGGCTATGCTGAGCCAAACAAGAATTAACTGTGGTGTAGACGTAAGAAAAATTGAAAAAAAGACAAAATCGGTCGACAAGGAAGAGGGTCGAAAATAGAAAAAGTTCGCTAGGGTAACTCGGGGGCGCGTCGCCCGTGTTTACCATAGACAGTAAACACCATGGGAAAGAAAAACATCACTGGGGTGTCTCAGAGTCATGATGCCCGTACTTTTCTGAAGAAGGCAAACCCCTGATATCTCCTGATATAATCCCCAGGGGCAGGGTGCCTGGCTATATCTCCAGACGCTGGGTACCCATTTTAGACGCCTCTTACGACATGTATGAGCTACAGTGGGACTATTCAGTTATATCCTGTCACCTCATGGGTCATTTTAAAGTACAAAAACGTTGCCAATGATAACAACAAAAAGAATAAAAACAGACGATTCTACCATAACAATCATAAAATAAGAGCAAACGATAAATTGTTAAAAGAAGACAATATTCTCTGTAAGGATATTAAAAGAAGAGCAGACAATAATATCTTAACAATGTAAATATACCCTAAGCAAAATAAGAATAAGTATTACATTCAAAAGTATTATGTCCAGTTTTGAACCTAACACCGCGTATCCTCTATTTTATTCCCTCCATTTTTGTAGGCGTCATTTTCTGAAACAATATTTTAGCATATATATAAAAATGTACAAATTAGCTGAGCAACAATAAATAATATGTTACTCAAATTATAATTAAGATTCCAAATCAGTTCAAAAAAATTCTATGCAAAGTTTGGCAAAGAATAAATTTAGCCACCAAGGGTGTGCCTCTTTATAATTATTAAAATACTCAATAAAATATAAGAATTAAGTTTAGTTTTTATGAATGTCACACTAGAAGCAACGCGAGGGCAATTGGCGACGGACCTCGTAATTTTGAACCTCGATGAAGTGACGAAGACGACACCTGAGTTGGCACTCCTCTCTCCTAACTTCCACACCACGCCACGGGAGGCCTTTTGGCCCCGACAGATTTAACGTGCATCAGCCTCAGCTACACGGCGGGTCTTCAGCGGCCAAGGATCGAACCCGAGACTGAACGAATCCGGCCACGAATCCGAAACCATGACCACTAGGCTACCGCGGCCACAGTATAGAAATGAAGAGCTGCTATCGGGGTTGACATGGCTGCACCTGTGATTAAAACGAAGAGGTTCCGAGTACTCTCCAAGATATTCATCCTATTTTATGAGATCGAAATCAAGGCTTTACTGCCATATTTAAGAATTAGTTTTATATAAGTATTTGTATATAAGATTTAAAGTATCCTGAGTGCAACCTCATTTTGCACCAGCAAGTCTTTTTAAAATAGGTAATCTTTTTTCTACTCTAATCACAGTGTGTTTAATATGTTCCGAAAAAAATTTAATTTCCTGTCCATTGTACTCCCAGGTATTTTGTGTCGAAATACCTTCTCTTTTTCTCAAAAAAATTGCATAGACTATGGTAGACGGGAACCTTAAGGCTCCTGTTTAACATAAAGAGCAAAAAATAATGAAGACTTCTGCGAGATTACTTTTCCCTTCCGATTTTGAAAAATATTTTTACTCCTTTTATAATGATTCTTTGGGGAGTTTTCCGTTATTTAAAAATATTTTTAAGAACCGGACGAAAAAAGTAATTCTGCATAAGCCTTGATTATTTTTTTTCTCTTTCCGATGCTCTTTATAGCATTCAAATAGATCAAGTAGTAAAGATTTGAGAACGAAAGTTGAATATTCATAGGATTAACATTACGTTCACGATATCAAAATGGCTGGTAGAAGGGATCCTTAAGGGTTCTCTGAATCCATCATATATTACAAGTTATGCAAAACGTACGTTAGAGCCCAGTCTTTTCTGGACATTTTGATGCCAAAATCTTAACGATGCACCCAGAATTTCGAAAGTTAGCGTATAGAGCGTTTTTCATTAATTTTGAGCTTAAACTGTATTTTTCTTAAAACAAATTTTTTAACTTGCTCGCAGGACTTTTCAAACAATTTATCCTAGTAGTTTGAAATTTTCTCGAACATATTCAGAATAAGTTTATTTATGATTTATATATAAATTTTAGACCGATTAGAAATGAGAGAAAAATTTTATGTGGATTTTAGTTGGAATTTTTCTTAAAATTTCCCAATTTTCTTAATTGCGTTAATTTTTCTTGAAAAAAAAAAGCATGTATAAATTTAAAACTGAATTAATTTTTTTCCAGTTAACATTACTTTTGTAAATTTTGATCGATGTTGCATACTTCAAAATCTTGCATGTATATTCATTTTCGTAATTTTGGAAAGAACTTCCATTTTCATTCATTTTAGATTTTTTAAAAATCGAAAATATGAAAAATAATGTAAACACATGAGAGTATTGTAAAAGTTTCGAATTTCAGCTTTGTTTCATTGAAATATATAAATTTCAAAAATGTCTTTCTGTAAACACGGATTATTGTTAAAGAGTCCAGAGTCCCTTTAATTAAAAAAAATGCATCATGCTTTGTCTTTCTACATAACGCCTCTTTTCAAGTAGCTCTTTTAAAAACTACAAAGGGGGGGGGGGAAAACTTGACCACGCTTTGAGTAGCAAATTAAAACTCAAATGATTAAAAGCGTCTCAATTAAAGTTAACAATCCTTGTTACAGGTAGCGGAAAACGAAGGAGTCTCGCCTCTATAACTCAGCTTCTTGTTTGATGTGCTGAGGCTGGCACCGGTGCTCGGATCGGTGTCATGGCCACTCGCCTGAACCTTAGCTGCGGCCCGGAAAAACACACTTTTCGCGACAAAACCGGGTAGGAAAGAAAAATAGACGAAAAACCATTGTGTGTTCAGGCAGGCGTGCCTCTACTCGGCTCGCTATTTCCGCCTTTCGCCGTACCTTCTCAGCCATTGTTTAGATTGGATGCAGTACACAACGTCAGAAAATCGAAAATGATAATATGCTATGAGCCACTGTTCAAAGTTATATACAAATTTATTGTATGTAAAAGATCATACGTGTAAGACACTCAGGGTTGCTGAGAAATTACGATGCAATTTTTCGCTTAGTTATTACTTAGCGAGAAAACGTTATGGCTCTTGAAAGATTATATTAAGGTAATCCTTCCATCAAATGCTGTGATACAGCGGTAATTATAGAATAAGAATAGATATTTTGGTATATTAAATCTTAAAAACAACAATAAAGGTGAAAAAAATATTTTTTGACAAGAGATAACGTGTTTTTTTTAAGGATTTATTTGGCTTATAAAAGGCCATATTCTTTGGTAGCGAGCTCATTTGACGATGAAAGTTTTGAACACGTTTACATTGGATAGCAGTCATCTTAATCTATATCACCGACACCCTAAAATGAATATTTATTAGCTTATTGTAATACTGAGCTCCATGCTTTACAAAGGCAGTTACTACAAAAAATAGCTTCCAATTCGAGCAAACTTTTCACGCCACAAAAACGTCAATGTCAACAACAAAAAGGATAAAAACAGACGATTTTTCATATAAAAAAATCAATTATTAAATTAAATATTAAAATAAGAGCAAACGATAAATTTTTAAAGAGAACACTAACATTCTATTTGGATGTTAAAATAAAAGCGGACGATAAAACATTAAATTAAATTTATATCTTAGCAATGTAAATGTACTTTAAGCAAACTCAACGTAATTATTATAATTATAATGGATTATAATGTCAATCTTTTGAATCGAACACCATGTATCCTTTAGTTTACGTTCCCGCATTTTTGTTGACACCCTTTTCTCAAAAGGACAATAAATGTATGAAACAATACATTTTCATGTTATTTGAAAGCTTAGCAGCATTGTTAATTATGCTTATGATTATTAATCAACCACGACAGAAGCTATTGTTTTAGTTGACGACAAAATGTCGTAGCTGACTATTATTCAAAATGAAGTTTAAAAGGCTATTGATTTGTTTATTTTAATTTTACGACAGCAATAAATATATTTAGCTTAAAATACACTTAGTTTAATAATTAATTGTTTGCTTAAATTGTGATACCTGAAAAAAATATTATCAATATTTCGCCATTTGCTTTGATTCTAATATTTAATTGAACAATTTAATAATTATTTTTTTTAAAAAAAAAAAGTTAGTACCTTTGGTGACTAAATGTGTTCCTGGCAAAACTTTGTATAGAGCAATTTTTATACATTTTTGTTCCTGATATCTCAGATCTACATGATTGGTTATTCGAGGCCTTATGGATTTAAGCGGAGATAAAAAGAAAAGTCAATGCTAGGTGATCAGTTCATTTTCTTAACATTCACACCACTCTATGTGAGACTTAAGATTCTAATGTGCAGTAGATCCCTTCATTATAAAGTTTATTGATCCCTTTATTTGTTGTATTGTTGTGATTGGGATTGTTTATTAACTTCGCACTGAAACTATGGGCGACAGATTTCTCCATTTTGAATATCGTTCAATTGCGAGGACTATACCTGAACTGACATCTCCCTCTCCATACTTCTACACTCCATCAATAAGAGGGCTTTGGTTGGTTGGTTTTTATTAACGTCGTACTAGAAGCAACACGAGAGCTATTGGAGCCGGACCTCGTAATTTTGAACCTCGGCCAAGTGACGAGTACGAACACCCGAGCTGGCACCCCCCTCTTCTAACTTCCACACCTCACCAACGGGAGAAGTTTGAGCCACGGCAGATTTAACGTGCATCAGCCCCGGTTACACGAAGGGTCTTCAGTGGCATCAAGGCTCGAACCTACGACTCGACGAAAACCACCGGCCACGAGTCCGCTGCTATATCAGTTAGGCTACCGTGCCCCTCGATGGGAGGACTTGGGACAATCGACCAGATTTAACGTGCTGTTACAAGGCTGGTCTTTAGTGGCATTAGGACTCGAACATACAACAAGGAGTCTACGAACATGACCATTAGACTATTGTGGTCTCATTCAATTATAAATTGTTATAACTCCAAATTATTCTTTTAATCCAGGTTCTCACGTAATTTTTATTTGCTTTATTATTACGCAAGTATTATGGTTTAACTCCACACTTTGATCTATCGGTATACATTATAATAACAAATCTTGAGTTTAGAGGGTTTATATTAAAAAAATGAAAGACCAATCAGATTTAATGTTTGTGCTCGATAGTGAGTGACAATTACGGTTTATGACAGGAAGAACTAATTAAACGAGGCTTTGCTGAATCAAGGGAGTGATCGTGGCTTTTAATGGCGCAAGAGCCTGATATGGCTATGCCGAGCCAAAACTAGGTGTAACTGTGATTTAGACGTTTGAAAAACATGGAAAAACGAGGGGGAAATTGGTTGGCAAGAAAGAGTCAAAAATAGAGAAGGATCACTAGGATAACCCAAAGGCGCCCGTGTTTACCAAAGACAGTAAACCCCATAGGATGATGATGATAGTGAAATTTTACTGGCGCAAGAGCCAGACGTGGCCATACTGCGCCAAACAAGGTAAATCTGTGATCTAGACTAAAACAATAAAAAAAGAATTGATAGATAAGTAGGGTCAAGTGAGAAAGTAAAGTTTATTGCCGCAACAGCCAGATATGGCTATGCTGCGCCAAATAACTGTGGTCTAGAAGAGAAGAAATAGAAGAGATGTTGACAAAAAGGAGGGTCGAAAATAGAGAAGGATCGCTAGAGTAACCCGGGGGCTCGTCACCCGTGTTTACCAAAGGCAGTAAACCCCATGGGAAAGAAAAAGATCACTCTGGTGCCTCGGGGTCATGATGCCCGTACTTACCTAAAGAAGGCAAGTCTCGGAGGTCCCCTGATATAATCCCAAGGGGCAGGGTGCCCCCAGACGCTGGGTACCCATTTTAGTCGCCTTTTACAACATGCATAAGCTACAGTGGGACTATTCTGTCATCCCCGGTCACCACACGGGTCAAACACCATAGGAAAAGAAAAGTTCACAAGGGTGCTTTGGAGTCATAAAACCAATACTTAACGAGGAAGGCAAGTCCTTAAGGGACTACGTTGAGCTAAACAATGTGCATCTGTGATTTAGAAGTGAGGAGAAATAGGGGGAAAGATAAAAATCGGTATACAAGGAGGGTCGAAAATACAGAGAAGCCTCACCCAAGTTTACCAAAAACAGTAGATTTAAGGGGAAAGATAAAGATAATTAAGATATCTCGTGTTTATGGTTCCTGTATTTACCTTAAGAAGGTAAGCGTCTGAGGGGAGAATATTTGTGCTGATTTGGATCTCAGCTGACAACCAATCATTCCGCGTTATGAAGTCACAATTCTTCTAAACAAACTACGGCATATCTATATAATAAGCAGGAAGAGACATTTTGAAGATGGTGATTATTTTGAAGGAAAGGAAATAAAAGCAGCATTCTTTTCTGCTATATTTGATAAAATCTTTCTTTCATTGCCGATTTTTAAAATACGTATTTATGTTCCCTATCAATGAATTCGACATTGATGCAAGATTATGAAAACAGCAAAGTAATGCTTCCATAATCTTAACAGCCTTCTACACAAGTATAAAAAAAACAGCATAGCAGATAAAAAAAAAAAAGTACTAACCTTCTAGAAAACATTTATATCCTAGAGCTGTTCAAAAAGTTTTCCTTTTTTTTTTCTTTCACTTTTACGAAACCATCTAAGAAATATTTTGATGAAATTAAGCCTATTTCATACATTAAGTTTAAATTTATATTCTAGTGAAGGATTTCATTTACATTCCACAGTTCTTCGTGAAAATGAATGATTTCTTATGCATGCTTTAAGATTCTTTTTTTTCTCATTTTATGAAGCCGGCAAAAGTGGAATATTGGAATTAAATTTATCTCAAAAGTTTTTCAAATTTAAATCTCTGTTGTTATAACCTAAATTCTCTTAGAAATAAAAGTGAAAGAAAAGATTTATGTGGCAATAACTTTAAAAATACAGTATTATACATCTTCCCGAGTTTTACGAATATGTGACGCTTCCTTACAAAGTGATAAGCAAGCTAATGTAAATAATTCAGTTTTAATAAAGTCATAAAAAGTTCTACGGAACTGATAAGGAGGTATGTTATTTTCCCAAGATAACAAAACTATCTCAAGAAATTTAAAAACAAAGTAGTAAGATGATCTTTCTTTCACTTTTAATCCTTATCATGACTCTGTAATCAGAAAATTCCACTGCAGCGAATGTAGTATTCAGATACATTATGTGTTGTTTTTTGTGTGTTACTTCAAAAGAAGGGGGGGGGACAGGAAGATAATTTTTTGGGTTAAAATGACTCCATATACAGCTCAAAAATTACAATGCGAATATTTAGCACAGATTTTAAAATTAAATTTTAATAAATTATCTCAATTTTTACAAGTAGCCAAGTAACATTACGTTCAAAAATTGCTACATTGGTCGCATAAAAAATATCGGTACATATAATTGGCATTTAATTAAAAATTCTATGTTAAATATGTGTATTATAAACACTAAACACATTAAATCCCTTTAAAAACAATTTTTTAAATTTTCAAACCCAAAGAAAATATAATTCAAATAATTTTACAAAAACAAGAGTACCTAAATGTTACAACATGAGCACACAAATAAAAAAAAAATCTTAAGAAATCAGTCATAGGAGTGTTCTACGCAATAAATCGAACACGTTTTTTCAGTTTCTTCGAGTCTTCGTGCCTTTTTCAAAATTTCAGTGAAATGATAAAAAAATTTTAAATGTCACAATTTAAAAATTGTACTTGGATAAACTAATTTTTAATATTCATAAATATTTTAAATGATTTATAGCTCAGTGGATAATGCTTTGTTTTTTTTTATTTATTAGTATATTTATTTGAACCTAAAAACTTTAATACACAAATTTGGGCATTAACAAGAAGAAAAAAATTAAAATATTGGCAAATTGGGAGCTTAAACTATGTAGTTCTTTAGATAATTGTATAAGATTCACGTATAAAATTGAAAATAAATTAGAAATTTCATTATAAACTTTTTAAGTACTATATATTCATTCTTAAAAAATGTCACTGTCAAACAATGAGTAATAATTTTCCAGTGTAAATATTAATTGCTTACTAAATTATAAAATTAGAAACTAAATTTTAATAAAATTCGGGATGGTGCTTCAAATTAAAAACAAACTACCACAAATCGGACATATAACAGACTTTCTTGAAAAAACGCACATTTATTAATCATACAGATTAAAATCAAAAAGAGCAATTTTTAATGCTGTTTTAAATTCCCTTTATTTGTAAAAACATATTTAAACTTCTCCCATAATTAATAAATTGTCAAGAAGGAACAGATTTCTCTGGAATAAATTTACCGACGCACTTCTCACGATACGAGTATAATACGATGACTAATCAAAATAACCTCATTAGCATGCATAATAATTTCAATGAAAATTGAATCAACTTTTCCGATCAACTACGTACATGAAATAACAATAAATTAAGACAAAGTTTTTAAATCTCAGCCTATCCACAACAATATTTATCTTCGCAAATATATTCCACGACATGCGCTGCTGATAACACGAGTTGTGTTTCTTATAGATGCATACAAGGGATTCAAATATTGACTAACACGCTGTGCTGAGGGAACGCTTTTAATTCAAGGTCCTACCTCAATGCGTATTACTGAGCACCTATGACATGCCGGAAAGAAAGAAAAGGGATTTTGTAATCTGCTTCGTTGCGGATGTTAAGTACAAAGCCGGTTTTGTAAGTACGGATAAGAACATTAGTTGAAAAGCTGAATAGGAAATGGTCAGAAAGTAGCAGTTTCTTTTTAATTTAAAAACCACAGAAGTATTTTGCTCAGTTTTGAGTCTTTGAAATCGAGAGTAGTTACAGATAGGCTTGCAATTCTTAAATTACGTACGTTACATAACATATATACAGGGTTATTCAAAATGAATAATCTGATTTCAGACTGCTATATTTTCATAAATAAACGACACATAATGATAGGTAATACATAAATGCAGACGAAAAATATGGAAGCTTTTTTTTTTACAAACAAGCGTTCAAAATAACTAAATTTAGTTTCACATATAATGTCAATTCGATATGTAATTTTCTGCCAAACACGTTGTAAAATGTCAGTGGTAATTGATTGTAGAAATTCGTTGTTCACATAAATTTGTGGATAATGGTGACGCATACACTTTATCTCTTACACCCCCCTTCCATCCCCAAGGAAAAAACCCCCAAGAAATCATTTCAGGGGACTTAGGTGGCCAGCTGTGTAACATCACGTCATCTGGTCCACTGCGACCCATCCAACTGCGAAGCAGCTCCGTGAAAGCTTATAAAACAGCTATCGTGAAATAATGAAACGAAGAACACTCGAGGGTCACCTATTTTTCACAATATAAAACTCCATATTTTCCTCTTGTATTCAAGTACTACTTTTCATCCTGTGTTCCTAATTTTTGAAAATAGGAAATTTCGATAGAATGATTCAATTTGAACAACCCTGTTTTATGGATCGTTAAATATTATTTAACATTAATATCTCTGTAGTTAAGATGAAGGGAAAAAAAAGAAAGAAAGAGATAGAGAGAAATAGAGTAAAATGTTTAAGTTTTGCATTCAATGGCATTTTCACATTCATTGCAAAATTAATTTTTAGTCCTTTAATTTGCCAAAAACAAATTTAAAAATTACTATCCACAATATTTTCTCAAAAAACTTCTCTTAATTTTTATGAAAGTCGTCTTCACATAATGTTAAATATAATCCAAACTTTTGAAATGCTTTTTTTTTTCGATCGAAAAAATGCTCTAGCATTATTCTTTTCAGATTCCGTCATTCTATAAAAAGGATATTTTATTACATTTCCGATTTTTGTTTGATTTTTTTTTTCCATTATGGAAAATACGTGCCCTATTTCGTCTTCTATAGCCTAATGCCAAAAGTTTTTTCCATTTTCAGTTAAGAAAAAAAAAATTGCATAAGAACGGAATGCTTCTAAATTTTGAAAATATAATATAATGGGCGGATGTTAGTTAAAAAAAATGTAGAATTTACGTAAAAAGGGGACATTTTTCTGTTTGAAAATGTACTCTGAATTTGATTTGCGAGATATTTAGCGAAAACAGTCTCGAGAGAACAAAATATTTTAGCTGAAGGTAATATACATATGGCAAAATTTTTTAAGCTAATTTTGATTTACACACGGATTTAATATCAAATTTGATTTTTGCTTATTAACAAAGTTGAAATAACTATATCATCAGAAAAGTTCTATAGTTTCTATTATGAGTTGGATCAATTAAATGTTCTACTCTTAACATCTAATTAGAAAAACAATTTCTTTTCGATGAATGGACTTCACGAATTTAAAGAACCGTTAAGATACAAGGAGATATACGTATATCAAAGAGATGTATAATACCACATTCTTCAAAATTTCATTTCTTGGCGAAGCCCATTATTCGAGCACGGCTTGTTCCTCCAATACGAAGTGGGGACGTTAAGTTGATTCGCCTTAGAATTGGACCTGCTCATTTTACTCACAAACATCTATTGTTCAGTGAGAATGCTCCTAAGTGTGCCATCCATTTATTGATTGATGGGTATTTCATCGTTATCGTTACACCTTTTTTATTTTCATTTCTTTTAAACCTGTCCGATTTAGTGAGAGAACATTCCCATTGAAACTTTCTTTCCTTTTTATTTAAAGTATTTTTTACAACTTATTTAAGATTTTATTTCCAGTTTTTATTTACCATTCTTAATTTATTTTTACAAACATTATTGTATTTTAAACAATTGTTTGACTCAGATTAACCGAATTTCACTCTTGCGCTATACATCTAAAACCATTCACTCTGGAATTTCACCCGTAAATCACGAAAGAATTGCAACGCTACGCTACATTTAATATGCAGTAGCACTCATTGTTCCATGAGCAAAATGAACTTGCTGCAACGGAGATTAAAATTAACTCTTAAAGTTCGACAGACTCCGCTGTGGAGACATGTATTAAAGATACAAGAAAAAGACTGCAACGGAGACATGTCATTTACATACTCGTATAAAGATACATTTACCATTTTTTTATTATAAAATAGGTACTTGCGTAAGTTTACAATCTCCCACTATAAAGTGCCAATGATTGTTGCAAACTGTCACTAAATGGCCTTTGAGGTGATAGAAGCTTGTGCAGTTAATGCTTATATTCTGTAAAATCAATCGTTTGTCAAACTTAGAAGCAAAAAAAAAAGGGGGGGGGGGCTATTAACGATGGACCTCGCAATTTTGAGCCTCGGTCAAGTGATGAGGATGACACCTGAGGTGGCATCTTCATCTCTAAAAACTTTCACACTATGCCAAAAGGAGATTAGGTTAAGTTTAGTTTTAATTAACGTCGCTCTAGAAGCAACTCGAGGACTTTGGGCGACGGACCTCATAATTTTGAACCTCGAACAAGTGACGAAGACGACACCTGAGCTGTCACTCCTCTCTCCTAACTTCCACACCACGCCAACTGGAGGGCTTTGGGCCCCGACAGATTTAACGTGCATCAGCCTCCGGCTACATGGCGGGTCTTTAGCGGCCAATGATCGAAACCGCAACTGAATGAAAACCTCCGACCACGAATCTGAAACCATGACCACTAGGCTATCGCTGCCACACATGCCAAAGGGAGGACTTAGAGCCTCGATAGATTTAATTTGTTTGAGCTTTGCTTATGTGGTGGGTTTTAAGTGGCATTAAGAACTCGATGGAAACATCGCCGGTCGCATATTCTCGACTGTGACCACCCGTCTATTGCGGCCTATATATTATGTACAAAGAAGTATGTAAAGGAAAACACTCTGAAATAATCTCAGTTCCGTCCAGAGGTTGATTATCAAATTGAGGATATTTTTGAACGAAAAGTTAACCACAGGGTCAACGTAGTACGTTCGAAAACGAAAAGCGACTGGATGAAACACTAGATTTTATGTTCTGGTAATAATAATAATAATAATAAAAAGAAATTTGTACAGTACATTCTAATAGACAAATCATTGGGGATGCAAAATATTGTTCAACATGTCCTCGGAAACCTTCTGTTTCCTTAGGGGACAATTTTAAAAATTTCATACCACGAAAAATTATTTGTTCAGTAATAGTGAATTACATTTTAAATTTTCATGTATCTTTTTTAACTCTCGTTTCCATAATCCAGATTACCACTTTGTTTTATTATTGTTATTCGAGTGATGTATTAATTTAATCCTACTCATTCGATATGTGTTGGTATATATTATAATAACCTCCAGCGTTAGGAGTTTATTATCAACCGTTTACGAAACTAGTAATTCAAACAAAAGTTTTTTGCAGACACTCCATGAAATGAGAAAATGCGTAAAGTAATAAGAATGAATATAATAGTTAAATTTGAATTAGACGACAGGAGCCCCGCCTAAAAAATAAATACCAAGAGCCGCGTATCCGCCTATTAAAGTTGGGACGCCCTGTTTTCCAGAGAACCGCCCTCATAAGCTGTATGGCTTTTTAACAATTAGTGGAATTGAAGAATGTTTTGCTACTAAGCAGTTCTTTGGAATGAAATAAAAATTCAGGTAATAGGATCAAAAGAAAAAGATTTCATAGTAAAAATACAAAAAAGGACAGTGAAAGTCGTAAGATAGTGAGCACAATGTATTCAAAACAGAGTAAAAAGGAAAGTATTTTTCTATATTTGTTTTAAGAGAATTGTTGCGAAGAAAGGTTGATTTGTAAAAATTAAATTTTTTTTTTATGATCGTCAAAATAGATTAATATGCATCTTCACAACATTTTAAATATCATAAAAATAAATATAATTAAGATTTTCCAATCTTAGTTTATGTTTATATATGTGCCAGTTGATTATTTTATTAAAGTTGATTGGAAGATTTAATTGCATATTAGTGTCACAATTGGAAGTAGCGCGAGGACTACAGGCGATAAACTTCGTCATTTGGAGCCTCGGTCAAGCGACGAGGACGATACAACCTGAACTAGCAACCCCTTCTCCAAACTTCCACACTACATCAACCGGGGACTTGGAACCTCGATAGATTTAAAGCACAGCAGTTCCGTTATACTGCGAATCTTTCGTGACATCAGGACTTGAACCCACGACTCGACGAAAACAATGTTGACGGTGAGTCCACGACCATGACCACTAAACTACCGCATTCTTTTGGAAAAAAAGTATCCATGATAAATTTACTATTTCATCTATGAGAGAAAAAGGATAGGGCTAAGACAAGTCCAAAAAATAAATTGTATCAAATTATCTGAAGAATATGTATTATTATATTCAGAAATATAATAATACATATTATTCTTTGGATAACTTAGATACAGAATAAAGTTTGGTATTTTAATGTTACCTTCAGACCACAAGATTCACTTCAATTTTAAGTCGATTTTTCTATACAAAAAGTGCGCCTTCATGAAGCGGAGAAAACGTAATTGATTTGACCAGAACAGAGGCCGTAAGACACGGAAAGTATTCGAAATACAAAATGAAAATTGTAAAACGATTCAGACTATGATTGACGAAAGCAAATCATGCGCGAAACTATTTCTTTTTATTTTTCATTCACGGAAGATAGTGTTTCAAATTTTATTTACTTATATTCCCCCCCCCCCTCCTCCCAAACATGCAGGGTCGTTTTCATGTCAGATTATCCGCGGTTTCAAAAGAATTCTTTCGATCGTAAATCTTTCGTAACGGATCGGATAAAGGCCGTTAGGAAATAAAATTTATGAGGTAGAACCAACAACCATGAGAATGAAAAAAATAAATCTACTACAGAAATTCTTTTCAAATTTTTTTTTAAAAAAATGCAATTCGACAAATATACTAGAGATCCTTATTTTATGTATAATTTGCGAAAATATATTTGTTGTCATTGCAATAGTAATAGATATAAATATTCGTAAAACAAAATTAATTCATATTGCACTAGTGCGTATATTGGTGACAGATCTCGTAATTTTGAATCAATCATGCATTTAAGGAGAGCCATTTCCTAATCAAGCAAATTTCTGTGAAGGTATAAATCAGCAGAATGAGCGACGACCTCTTTATTTCGTGAAATTTTAGGGGAATCGAGACTCGGACTCAAAATTTTTAGTTACTAATTAGTGATTAGGAAGTCTTAGAGAAATTCTTTTTGGTGCTTAAAAGTACACCTGAGAAAGCATTGCGAATGTATTAATTATCGTCATCGACCTTTTTGTATGCTGACTGTATGTTTAGTATAGATCAGTTCCCCTAGAATTGTCGAGTGCTGGAAATTCTACTTAAATGGACATTAATAGTATTTTAAATATTTTTCTATATATTTAATGTCTAACAAAAGCTTTAAATTTTTTGGGAGAATGGTCATGTTTTTCATCCTAAAAAATGTCAAATTTCCTTTCTAATATTTCGGAAGAATGTCTAAGTTACTAATTCAATTTCTCTGCATTGATAAAAAAAAATTAAAATGTTAAATATTTGCAAAATTATTTGAGTGAGTGATGACAGAATTTATTGGCACAAGAGTCAGTTGTAGCCATGCTGGGCCAAACAAGGTTTAATTCTGATCTAGATTTAAAAAAAGGTAAAAAAAAAAAAAAAAAAAGGAACAAAAATTAAACTATACTTCGCGCTATACTTTTCTGTACCACCTCTATAAGAAAAAAAAATTTGACTTAAATTTTGTTTTGTATTTAATTTAATCTTTATTTGAAGGACAATAGCACATTTTTAAATGAGAGCTAACTTCTTTCGTGAAAGTTAAAAAATGCGTTGCAATACTTTGCAGCATAAAGAAATTGAAGTTTTTTTTTTATATGTTGTTGAAATAATGAAAATAAATGCGGCAGAACAGAAGGAAATAATTCATGTTCATGCATGCGAAAATGCTTAGTAAATTCAAACTCACATTTTTAATACCGATTCATTTCCTGAAACAAAGATTTTTTGGCAAGTTCCTTTTTATTTGCATAAATTTCTTCCTTTCAAACAAGTTTTCACAGCCCAATTTCAATAAAGAGACCAACTTTTTGAACAAGTTTTGGTGAAATAGAAATTATAAGCATCCGATATTGTAAACTACTACTTACGCAATGAGTTGATTATATTGAGAACTCAAAATGACTGCAAAACAACACAACATTGCCTTGCGAATTTTATGTCTAAACACGATTAATTTTGGAATTTCTTGAGATTTTATGTCCTAAATGAGAGTAAATTAAAGTTTAAAATTTTAAAAAGAGCAAATGGAACACAAATTATTATTAAGTGGTTTTAAAATAATTTCCAATATTATCACTATAAAAACTTTCGAACAGATGATTTTATAATAACACACATATAATTTACATATAATTATCGCAAATTATCAGTTTATTCTAAAAATATTTAAAAATCCTAATACTGATTCTGCTAAAGTATTTTATTATAAATATGAGGCTACATTTAATTGATGACAAATCGTCATTAATTAATTTTGTACCTATTTCAAAGAGAAAATTGCATTTGTTTGATAATCAAAAATTCTTTGTTTTTAAAAAATGTAAATTCAGACTACTTTTGAATATAAATTATCGTACGCATTTTTTTTCCCCCGAGTCTCGGTAAATGAAATAAATTACATTTGCTATTTTCATATTATATTTTCAAAGAAAAAAAAAATCCAGTAGCTAATTTACTAGCCATTATATGTTAGATCAAATGTCGACTTAAGGAATGACATGAAAGAAAACTTAAAAAAAAAAGGGGGGGGGGACTCTTGAAGAACCGTATTTTCTAACGTTACGTTCAATCCCCCCCCCCTAAATTAATTTCCAATTTGATCAAATGATAGTTTATTACCACCACACTCAGAAGCAACATGAGGGCTATTGGTGATAGCCCTCGGTAATTCTGAAACTCGGTCAAGTGGCAAAGGCGCCATCTGAGCTGACACCTCCCTTTCCAAATTTCCATCCCCCGCCAACGGGAGGATTTGGAGCGTCAATAGATTTCACGTGTATCAGCATCTCTACACGGTGGTCAACCCCATAACTCCTCTGAAACAACGTCGGTCACACTTGCAGCCATAACTACTCGGCGCCATGACAGCTTTTAAATTTCAAAATACAACAAGTTTACAATATATTTATATATGTTTACAGTAATTTGAATTCATTCATATGTTAAAAACAAATTTTCAGAAATCATTAGTGGTCGTGGTAGTAGTGGTGGTTTCGGCCCCCTGATGTCACTGAAGACCCGCTGCGCAGCGGGGCTGATGCACGTTAAGTCTATACGAGATTCCTGAGTGGCGTGGTGAGGATGTTTGGAGAGAGAGGCGCCTGTTCTGATACCTTCCTCATCACTTAATTGAGGTTCAAAATTAAGAGGTCTGTCTCCAATAGCCCTCGTGATGCTTCTAAGCACGACGTCAATAATTAATCAAATTGATGGGATTGGGATACGTACCATATCATGAAACTTGCAATTATCATGAGTTTAATCTGGTCACGGGGTTATTACAGCGCTCTTCAACTACGTATGAGTACCTCTAGGCCCTAGAGTATAGGTGTACATGATTGACTCTCCAGGTGTATGTGATCTATCTTGACAAATAAAGATTTTTTTTTCGAATAGCTGCGAAAAAATACCTTTAATATTAGGTTGGAAAATTAAGTTAAATCCTATTTTAGCATTCTGCTAGGGGATGGGATTCAATTTTTTGTCAGATACAGAATATGTACGCAAGACTTCAGCATATAAATGGACATGAAAAAAAAATTCCGAAAATCATCGTTAGAAGCACTATTTTGGAGAGTACAACATAATTTTAGTCATGAGAGAGATATGTCAGGAAAAAGATAATAAAGAAAAAGAGTAGAAGAAATGAAGCGAAAGTTTGAGTAATTAATTTACAAATACAACAAATAGCTTAAATCTGATACTATTATGTTATAAATTAGAACCGTCTCATTATTTTGTATCATTTTATATTATTTTGTATTTTCAGTTGCTTGAAAGTGATATTATTTGAGTAAAAAAGTACCTAGTGAAATAAAACTGCTTAGTAAAATAAAAGCGAAACAATTAACGAATAATGAGACAGTTATTTGTTTACAAATACATAATCATTGTGAATATTCATTTGTAGTGATATAAGTAAATGGAGGTTTTTCATAATTACTGACACGAATTTACAATTCGATGACACGTCACAAACATCGTTTCCGAAATTGAAGCTAAAAGGAAAAGACAAGAAATATTCATTAGGTTTTTTTTTTTTTTTTTGGTACGTATAAACCAAATGAAATACTAGATATTAGATTAAGTAAGTTTAAGCCGCTTTGCGAAAGAAAAAAATTCTAATGATTCAATACATGTTTTGATGTTTAATTTCCGTGAGTCATTATTTCGGATGAAGATAATAAAGATTTGTAGAAACTGGTCAAGGAAAATGGAAGTAATATGTTGTCAATATTTGATATTTTCATGACAAAGAAAATATATCACCTTGAATGATTTTTAGGACAAATAAAAAAGCAAATGATGAAAAGGAAATCAAATCGAGTTAATGTTTCAGAATGACAGATCTTCATGCTTTCAGAAGGTTTCTGCATTCGATAATTGATCAACTTTTATGAGTCAAAGAAAAGCTTATTTTTCTTTCCTTGTTTAACAGAAGAGAAGACAATTCTGCGAACACTTCACAATGTTTGAGCAATGAAGAATGGAATAAAAATTTTAGAGTCAGATTTAGAAAACAATAAACGCATAATAAATTCGTAAGAAAGACGCATAAAAAAGATTTTATTTGACATTTATGAAGCCTTCACGCAATCAGCAATACAAAATAATTGTCTTTAGCGTTGAATTTTTTTTAGTTAATAAATAAACTGCCCCACACATGAAATACAGATTCATATTTCAAATAAAGATGAAAAAGTTATAAAATATTCATTTAATTATTAAGCACAATTCTAAAATGATTCCTAGAATGATAGATAATTATTTAGAATGTTTATTTCTATGCAATAATGATTGCTAAAGTCAATGAAATAAAGTCATCACAAAATGAAATTAAAAGTCGACTAGCTTGGAAAATTGTTAAAATTTCCTCATTAAGTTGTATATGCGAGATAATTATGAGTTATTGAAATTATCTCTAGTTAAACTTTCTATAAGGAAAAAAAAATCATTCAAATTTTAAAATAAAATATTAAATTAATTTCTTATAAATATAAATTTATTATGAAAACGTTAAAAAATTTAAATTCAATTTAAATCGAAAATTGTGAATTATTATAAAAAAGTTTTTTTTTAATTCTGTGGAATATATATTGAAAACATTACGTATATATCGACACTTTCATTTGTAATATTTTAGAATTTTAATAGGATCCATAAAAAAAAATTCAATAAATTGTATCTCTGTTATACCTTTCAAATGAGAAATTCCAAAGTATTTTGTAAAAAATATTCATATAAATTACAACTCAAAACTATTACGATTGTTTGTTTTAACAGAGTTTTTTAGTATGAGATACAAGTATACCAAATTAAAATAATTTCTGCTGATTGGTATTAAATTTCAATAAATATATAAATTATTTCTTATATTTAAAGCATAATTAGTATAAGAATTGGGTTTAATTTTTTGGACATCACTTTAAAAACAAAATTTGTAATATTAAACAAAATAATAACTAGGTTTTCAGTATATAAATCTAAAATACAAAGCTGATATACATAAGTAATTTTTTTTTAAAAAAAAAATATGTTAAATGACTGAGTGAAAGTTAAAGTTTATGACAGAATACCCAAATAATGTGTAACTTTGATCTAGACCCGAGAAAGACGGGGGGGGGGGGGGGGGGGGTGTGCTGGCAAGAGGGTCAAAAATACAACAGAATCGCTAGGAAATAACTTAGCGATCTTAAATCTGAAGCAGTAAACCTTATGGGAAACAAAAAGACCTCTGAGATAACTCGGGATTATGATTCCTGTTCTTAATGAAGAATGTTAGACCCTGAGGGGGAAATCCATTTAAAATAGTTAAAATTTAAATAAGTTTTGGTATATTTTACTCAATATAAATATGGAAATTTTTATTAAATTAAAAATTATTAAACTAATATAAGTGGTTGCGAAGTTTTAACTACGCAAAGGCCGGATATGATTATACTGCACCTAACAAGCTGACTGATCTGAATGTTTCGAAAAAAAGAAAAATTGTGTGTGACGTGAAAGAATGTTAAAAATAGAAAGGGATCGCCAGGATATCCCGGAGGAGAGTCACCCATGTTTACCAAAGACAATAAACTCTTTGGGAAAGGAAAAAGGATCACTGGGTTCCTAGGGTGATTGAGGTCTGTACCTATCTATTGATGGTAATACTCTGAAGGGAATGTTTTTTAAAAGTAACTCTATAAGGTACTGTCAGCATGAAATGATAGCTAATGAGAAAAAATTACAAATTTAGTTAAGGAGGAAACAAATTTTACATCTTTTTCTTGAAAAAAATTGAGCAAAACGTCATTAAAATTAAATCTGAAGTTATTGATACATCAGAAAGTTGTGAGGAAATCCCAATGAAGAGATTCCATTGCGATTTTATACTTTTTGATCAAAATATTGAAAGCTGAAATTTTCCTTTCATATATTAAGCATTATGAGAATAGGTTCCATTTTATTTTATTGAATTACGACGCACTAAAGTTTAGGAAAGGAATAATAGACGGCCTCGTCATTTCGAAATCACATTCAAATGACGAGGTCGACATGACGTGAATCGGAAACGATTCCATTGTTATGAACAGCAAAAACTCTTTTCGCATTGATTTTGAACGACAAATTTTTATTTTGGGATTTTATACCAGAATATGTGCTTTACAATCGTTTCGACAAGTCACACATCGTAAGTCAGTCAGATTGGGCAAAAATCTAGAAAGTCATGCAAGGTAATTGAAAAATATATATACAATGCATTTTTTCACTTTTATGCTTGTTTTGTTTACATACCTAAAAAAGATATAGAAAAAAAAAGATTTTACATATACATTTATGAATCTGACTAGCGTTAAGTAGAAGCCGCGGTAGCCAAGTGATCATGGTCGTGAGCTCGCAGCCAGGAGTTGGTTTCCTCAAGTCAGGGACCCGAGTTCTGACGCCATTTAAGACTCTCCATGCAATGTTTATCTGTTGAGGTTCCAAGACCTTCCTTTGGCATGGTGTGGAGCTTAGGAAAATGGGGCGCTAGCTCAGATGTCACGCTCGTCACTTGACCGAGGTTGAAAATTATGAGGTACTTCCCCAGTATCCCTTCATGTTGCTTTTAAGTGCGATATTAATAAACAATCAATCATGAAGCATCAACTGCATGAACTAGTGTGATGTTCTCGGGAAGAATTCCAAATAAATTATAAACGTCACAGCAAAACTACATAGAAAACTACTGGTGTGATAGATACAACTTTTAACCACAAGAGAAATAAAACGTTCGAACTAAATCTCAACTCATTTTTTTTAAAGTCAAATTAGAGTTTCATACCCAGTGTGAGGTGTCAATTCAGGTATAGTATTTGCCATCTGACTGCGTAGAATTGTTCAAATTAAAGAGGATAACAGGAGCGCATTTCTACTTTCGGATACTTCAGATTTTCGGAACAGAAGGTGTCTTCTGGCTCCTAATTCCAGTGTGAGTGAGTGAATGTAAAGTTTATTGGCGCAAGAGCCAGATATGGCTATGCTGAGCCAAACAAGATTAAACTGTGGTCTAGACGTGATGTTGAAAAAAAGGTAAGAGGTGGTTGACAAGAAGGAGGGTCGAAAATAGAGAAGGATCGCTAGGGTATCCCGGGAGTGCGTCATTCGTGTTTACCAAAGACAGTAAACCCCATGGGAAAAAAAGATCACTAAGGTGCCTCGGGGTCATGATGCCCGTACTTACCTGAAGAAGGCAAGTCCCTGAGGTCCCCTGATATAATCCCCAGGGGTAGGGTGCCCGGCTATACCCCCAGACGCTGGGTACCCATTTTAGTCGCCTCTTACGACATGCATGATCTACAGTGGGACTATATTGTCATACACCACATGGGTCGCTCCTAATTCCAGGGATGATCTCATCTAGCCTCCATTTGGACAAAAGGAACAACAACAGGACTGCACGAAGGACTGTTAATGTAATGGTTCTCAAATTAACTTGATTGTTTATGATTGTCGCAATAAAAAGCAACATGTGGGCTATTGGTGACGAACTTCGTAATATTGAACCATAGTCAAGTTACGAGGATGACACTCGAGTTAGCATGGACAACTCTTCAAACTTCCCCTTTATGAGGAACCTCTCTCTCCGTGAGGTAATTTTCACAATAATTGAAAATTTAGGGTTTATTGAATTTGACGTAAACCAGCCCACTCCAAAAATTGAAGTTCTAGTCTTTGATGTACAACGTGAAGCTAACAATTTTTCCACATCTCTTCTATGATTCCAAATGATTTTCGAGTGTTGCGTATGAAGTTCATCTGATGCAAAAGCCAGGTTTGGGTTTATCAACGTCGCACTAGTAGCAACACGAGGGCTATTGGCGACGGACCTCGTAATTTTGTACCTCGGTCAAGTGACGACACCTGAGCTGGCACCCCCTCTCCTAACATCCACGCCAACGGGAGGACTCTGGACCAAGACAGATTTAACGTGCATCAGCCCCGTCTACACGGTGGGTCTTTAGCGGCCAAGGCTTGAACCCCCGACCCAACGAAAACCGCCGGCCACGAGTCCGAAACCGTGACCACTAGGCTACCGCGGCCCTTAGGTAAACTGCGATACAAGGAACGTTAATAACGAAGAATCGCTGTTGTATACCTGGGACGCGTCACCCATATTCATCAAACATACTAAACCCGATGGGAAGGAAATGATCACTTGAGTTCCTTGGGGTCGTGAGGCTCCTATTTGCTTCGAGAAAGCAAGCCCTTGCCTTTCCAATTTAAAATGATTCTGAGCTGCAGCACATCGATTCATTTTTTTTTCTGTAAATGTGAAACTAAAACTAATAAAAACCTGCTCTAGCTGTGTTTGCTCAACAATATCACAGGCAGAATTTCGTTGTGAACCGAACCGTCCTGCACAATAAACTCGAAAATAAGTTTGTAAGAAGTTTTATCAAAAGCTTTTATATTAACTATTTGAAACTCTGCACAAAAATATTTAGTCCATTTATTGGAAACAGAACTAGGGAGAAAAAGCGTAGCCGATTTTATCTTTTAATTTATTGAAGAAAATAAACACATGACTTCAGGAAGTATTCGATTCTTCTCGGGATTGAACTCTTAAGTTCAAAGACATTGACTATTCATACAATAGATAATTATGTATCCTTAGTTCGGTTTTGTTAAGTTACTTTAATTGTATTAAATCGCCTTGCAGCTATTCGGCAAGTCATTGAATGATAAGACAAACGAATCTTGTAGAGCCATGCTTCTTTAACGTTCCGACATATCTAAAGCATCAGGTCATTTCAAGAACACATTATCAATGGGGGTCCCCAGCCCCCCCCCCCCCCCCCCCCCCGTAGATAAAGAGCACCAACATTGTTTTATTTATTTAAAAGAACATAGTATCCTAAAAATTAACTAAAATATGGAGAAAAAAAAGTTTTGCCTTATTTTAATCTCTCTCTCTCTCTCTCTCTCTCTCTCTCTGCATTTTTTGAAATTTTGTCTGGTTTTGTATAATTTGTTTGATAATTATATGATTGAATAATGATACAGATATAAACAGTTATTTTTAAAAAAAAATCCATGAACTAGGCATAGCTGGTTTTTAGTGTTTTTCGTAGTGTCTGAAAGAAAAAAAATTAATAAAACCATGAATAATACTAACATAACCAAACCCTTTTACAGACTTGTGAGAAACACACCTAAGATTCGAGGGAAAAAAATTATGCAATAAGAAAGTGAGTGATTGAGTTTAATAGTGCAAGAGAGCCAGATATGGCTATGCTGCCCCAAACAAGGTGTAGCTGTGATATAGATGTTTGAAAAAAAAAAAAAAAATGGAAAAAAAGATAAAAAATTGGTTACAAGAAAGAGGGTCGAAAATACAGAAGAATTGCAAGGATATTCCGAAAGCGCTTCATCCGTGTTTACCACAGATTTTTTAGTTTAGTTTTTATTAGCGTCGCACTAGAAGCAACACGAGGGCTATTGGCGACGGACTTCGTAATTTTGAATCACGGTCAAGTGACGAGGACGACACCTGAGCTGGCACCCCCTCTCCTAACATCCACACCACGCCAACGGGAGGACTTTGGGCCCCGACAGATTTAACATGCATCAGCCCCGGCTACACGGCGGATCTTTGGCCGCCAAGGATCGAACCCACGACTGAATGAAAACCGCCGGTCATGAATCAGAAATCATGATTACTAGGCTACAGCGGCCACGTTTACCACAGATAGTAAACTCCACGGGAAAGAAGAGATCATTAAGGTGGTTCAGGATCATGATTAATATCCGTATACGTTTAATAATATAAATATATAACGTTCATTCTGTAAAATTTGAATAGGTCGTAGAAATTTTAACACATTGAAAAATATTAAATCTTGAAATAATTTTTTGAAAAAGAATTTTTTTTCCCTTCAAAAGTGCACAAAAACTTTCTTATAATAGTATAATTTTTAAAAAAAAGTTATTTACAGGATACTCTGCTCCTTTTATATTTGTATACAGAATTTGACGCTTTAGATGAGCGGTACCTAACATTTTTAGTCCACGTACCCCCGACAACGAACTCCAAAACCCTACATTCATTTGTGTTTTACCCGTTATAGATTCCAAAAGCTTCTCTAAAACAAACATATGTTGATTTAAAATAAATGATCTATTTTTTCACTTACTTTTTTTTATTATTTCGAATTAAGGAATTAATACAAATATTGGGAGAAAACATTGATGGGATTTTTTTCCCCGGACAATTTTGTTACAAAATTGAACAAAAATTAGGCTTAAAAGACAAATATAAACTCAAAACCACAGTTCGTCAAATTTCCTTTTATATTTTTATGTACCTACATGAGGGATGAGTGGCGGAAAAGTCGATTCTTCCAACGAATGAAAACCCTCTTTTATCGAAAATTTGATAGATAAGGAGTGTCAATATTATCATGGACAATTTTTTGTGAAATATAAAATTATTTTGTTCTTTCTCAGCAGAGTAACCACCATTACCATTTTTTCGGATACCCCCTAATGATACCCCCTCTCCCGTACTCTATGGAGAACTCGTGTCCCTGTTTCAGAAACGCTGCTTTAAATACTACAGAGGCTATTGAAAGCCTTGACGAACTGCTATTATTTGACACGAACATCAAAGTCTTTGATAACATAATATATTGAATATGAGCACAACTCATGTTTAAGTTGCATTCGAATTGAAAAATTCTTTTATTAACAGTGCATTAAATCTGTTTAAGATTTTTAAGCGAATAAAGCTTGTAATTTTACATCATGGTTCAGATGATAAGAACGACAAGTGAGCTTATATATTTCATTCACCAGATATGTCACAAGTACGTAGATTTAACATGTACTAGCAACTCCGTTATTTTTCACAAGATTGTTTTGATGGAATAGGGTCTCGAACCCGAAACCTTTCGACTTCAAAACATACATTTCGATAAGATAAGCATGTTTGAAATGTACGGTAATTTTGAGATTATACCGTAAATGAGATAAATAAAAATGTATTAAAAAGGAATTACAAAAATATATTCCTAGCATACGGTGGCTCCTTTCCTAGTTCTCCGCTTTGTTTATACACTTATTTCACTTTCGTTAATAAACTTGAAATGCTTTATGTAAATTATTATCCCTCCTTTCTTAAAGTTAGTATTTTACAAATCAACATAGGAAAGTTTCTAGGTTTCATAATTTTCGGTATTTGAATTCATATATACACTTTAACTTGGGGCATGTGTACTTTTTTTCAGCCTTATAATAAAACGGGGTTAAAACTCGTATTCTTCACTATATAACTTTTAAAAAATCACCCAATAATCTTTCGAAATTATAAATGACCCATAACTAATCAACTGATTCGGTGACAAAACTTAATTTTAATCAATATTACACTTGCGATATTAAGATGCCATGACTCAGGCTGTATGATTCATTGCGTAAAGCATGAAAAAAAATGCTCTATCACTTTATTTTATTGATTTTATTCTCTGAAATTACGCAAATGTAATAAATTCTGAATAGTTAAATTCAAACATTTCCTTTAAATTTTCTTCTCTCTTCTTCAAATACACACCTCAGAATATTAACATAAACTAATAATAAACCAAAAAAAAATGTTCATGGATCGAAAAATTTTTGCAAAATATTACATTTAAGAAAGTATTGCTCTATACCAGACTTATAAACATGGTTTTAAAACTATATATGTACTGGCATTTTCCCATTTTTTTATTCAACAGATAAAGAAATGAACACAATGCATCTTTATCCAATATTAAATAACTATTTCGTCAGACAATTTTACATCAACAACTAATTACTTGGTAAATCAAAGAAATATAAGCAATGAATAAATTACTCACCTTGTATCGTAAAAAATAAATCCCTCGGGCAAAATTATTACTAGTCGAAAATATAAGTCCTTAACTAACGAAGTAAACTACCTCTTCTTGATAAACACAAAGTTAATGTCGGCATATACATTTTACAATTGTAAACTATGTGTGCACGTAATTCCAACCAGTTCTTCAGTCCTCTATCCATTGCAATAATTTATGTGATGTCCGCCAGTAGCATTTTCCCACCAGGGCAACCGCGATTCACAGTAAAACATTTTATTTCAGAGATAATGATGGGCAAGCATCACTTCCCGTGGCCGTTGTGTTCAGAACCCGATTCTTGATTTGAAAGAATCGCGTGCTGTCGCTCTGGCGGGGTTATCCGTGTTTACGAAACTTGACGTCGCCAAGTAGGAGTTAAAATGATGCCAAGGGCATTCATCTGTGTAGAGGGTGCGCCAAGTTATTCTACGCTTTCCGGGAAAATATTTTTTCGCTGTTTTAACATTTTTAAAAGGAATTTTAAACATTATTTTCTTCAAAAAAAATCACAGATATCTATATTGAAGTATGTGTCTTGTTTATATCTCTTCAATCATAAGAATCTAGGTTCTAGGCAATTGATGGAGAGTGTTTGTTTTTGTTGACTTAGCTTTCCTAATTGTTTTTTTTCCATTGCATATATTTTCAATGACAAACTCCTCTGCAGTTTTACCCACACATCTAAAAAATGATTGTTTTCAATGTTTGTTTCTAGTAACAAAGCCGTATTTAGAAATGGTTTATTTTCGTTTTTTTTACTACATTTTTTCAAGAGTAAAAGCTATTTCACAAACACATTAAGTCATTTATACACACACACACAAAGTCATTTATATTTCTATTTGTCTTTATTTTTATTTTGAACTCAATGACATTGCTAGTTATTTATGACTAATAATGCAACACAAAAAAGCAAGTATTTTCTATAGTAGAAAAATTTACTTTAATAATTAAATATCATTAACAAGAGTTAACACGAGAGCGTTAATGCTACCTTAAATAATAGTAATGGTACTCATAAAATAAGTGGAACGCCTTTTAAATTGCTTCTAAGAAATAAGTTGGAGAAATTGCATTCATTGTGTGATTTTTCTGGGATATGAAGCTACAAAGGCTATTAACTATTTTAAAAGAAGTTTGGTTTTATTTAAAGTTTAAAAAGCTTAGTTATAATTTTTTATATAGACAAAGGAAACTTTTAAAATGTTTTTTTTTTTGTGATTTTCTTATTACTCTGAGTAAAATTAATATTATAATAGGATAAAAAGAATTGTTTTCGTTCCTGTTTATTCCGCTTTGATGCTCTTATCAAAATGTGTTCCCTTACATCCTATATTGATGGCCGCGGTACCCTAGTGGCCATGGATTCGAATTCGTAACCGGCGGTTTTCGTTCAGTCGCAGGTTCGATCCTTGGCCGCTAAAGACACGTCGTGTAGCCGGAGCTGTTGTACGTTAAATCTGTCGGGGTTCAAAATCCTCCTAAAGGTATGGTGTGAAAGTTAGGAGAGGAGTGTGCCAGCTCAGGTGTTGTCCTCGTCACTTGACTGACGCTCAAAATTAAAAATGTCCGTTGCCAATAGCCTTCGTGTTGCTTCTAGTGCGACGGTAATAAAAACTAAACTACATCAAAAATTGAAATAATTGACTATTCAGGGATTTATAATTAAAAGCAATTTTTGCTTCAAATAATAACTTGTACAAGTAAGCATGTTACATTAATTAAAAAAAAAACAATTATAACTCCCATACGTCACTCCGAATTCTAATATTGATCTAAAAAGAAAATATTCATTTTATTTCCGCTCAAGAAATTAAATTAAGGAGACAAACAACTTTATCTTGGAACTCCTAGTTATCAAATTAAGATTGATTTCAAATAGAGAATTATTTTATGCAAGAAAACATATACTTTGCGGTAGTATAAATGAGTTGTGCAGTTTGACAAAACTAAGCTTCAAACAAGCGCTTTATAACTAATATTTTTAATATTTTTATTTCATAAAAATTAATTCTTTATTAATGCAGACCAACACTAGGGCTATTGGCAAAGAAGCTCGAAATTTTGAATGTCGGTTAAGGGACGAGGACGACTCTTAGCTAGAACCACCCTCTCCAAACTTCCACACCACGCTTCCAGAGGACTTGGAGCCTTCGACAGATTTAATGTGCATTATTCCTACTACACGGCGAGGCTACGGACCACGAACTCGCGACCATGACCTCTTGCCTACCGTGGTCACAATTCATAAAAACATTTTGAAAAAATCAGATATTTAAAATAATGATAACCGATTATTGTGTGGTCTCGACAATATGGATTGAAATTTATAATAAAATGAGCAAGTATGTTCTAAGAATGTTTTACCAGAACTCATGTAAGTATGATGTTAAAAATATGAATGTGTGTGTAACAAATAGTGGATCTTGTATTGTATACATCGCGTTTCAACAACTATTTAATAAAATTTATGGCTCTCATCGAGAATATTGATTTATTGTATTTTTCGAATCCTGGGAAGCACTTTTCCATGTAGAAAAGCTCGAGTCATCATGCCACTTAAGTATCGCCATGTAGCGGAGTTAATCAAGGCTCTGTCAAGGCTCAAAATCCACCCGTTGGCATAGTGTGAAAGTTAGGAGAGGGAGGTCTTCGTCATTTGACCGAGGCTCAAAAATACATGGTCCGTCGCAAATGGCCCTTGTATTGCTTCTCAGTGCGACGTTAACAAAAACAATCAAAAATTCCCTTTGACAAACAGACTTAAAATTGAAGTGAATCTAATGGTCCAAAAATAACATTAAATGAGATATAGAAATCATCGTTTTAAAAAGGAAAAATAAAACTTTTTTTTTATAGCATTTCCAAAAAAAAAAAATAATAATAATAATAATAATAATAATCTTCGAGTAATTTTATTTATTTTAATCCTTGGGATCTTTATTGTCTTATTCTTTTGTGGATGATATAGAAAACTTTCAAGACTTAATTAAATTTTATTTTCTAAAAATCGTCCTGCGTCCTGAAATTGGAGAGCTTCGTATGGTTCAATAAGAGCAGTATTAAAAATGCGTATCAATCTTCATTTTAAATTTTCAAAATGAAAAGCTTTTCAGAATAATAGATCATATTTATAATATTTTTTTTTCGAGTATGTAAGGCTAAAATAGTGTAAAATTCTTTTGGTTTAAAAACTATACGCAAAAAATGGAGGTAAATCTAAACATACATTTTCACAAATTAGTTTTATTTTCCAGTTTAGGGTTTTTTATGTATGTTAATTTTCTCTCATCCCAAAAACAACCTAAAATATTCGTGTCTAATCTTAAACAAATATAATTTACAAATTTCTTACTTAACCAATTACATCCCGCGTTCGATACAAAACGGAAGTATATATTTTTGGCTCTGTTTTGATCGATATATAAATGTTTCCTTGATCCCTAACGAAGCAAAAATATGTATAATTACTTCTATGGATCATATTTAAATGGAATGTGTTACAATTTGAATGAGCTAAAATTGCACCAGGAAACGAAATATTAGTACGACTTTGGGAGATGTTTTGATTTGAATGCTTTTTCTCAGATAGATAACATCAGAGCTACCGCTACAGAAAGCTTAAGATATAAAACAATCACACACAAAGTGAATCCAATTTTGAAAGTGAAATGTCTCGAACTCGTGTCTATACATCATGCTTTTCTGATAAACCAGACAAGATCTCAAAATCGTGGGACAGCAACGGAAAGTGCAATTCTATTTTGCAGAGGTTGATACACTCCCTAATCCTTTAATATCGGCTTAAAAATGATTCCAACAACAAATGTCATGCATCCTGATACTGGCATTTATGCCTGAGTGATTGTTTCACCTATCTTCCATGTTAGGGAAAGAAAGGAAAGGTTGTGCTACGATTCCCGATCTTTGTCCGATCCATACTATTCGTGGAATACAGGCAGTGGCTCGGCTTTGTTTGATCAAACGGAAACCAGTTCGGTGGGAAGAAAAAGAAGATGGGCTTAACAAAACAAAGGCACATGCTCGCTGCAGAAAGGAGAACTTTTATATATTTAGAGAGGCAAAAGAATGGTTTTTTCTAAACGAAGAAAAATCGTTGCGGAACTAAATGGTTCAAGTGGGTGTACTGGGTGCATGGTATGATGACCTTTCCGTCGCCTGGACATATGTTGCGGTCTGTCGTCTTTCCTAAGGTTATCACTCGTCTATGTTTTATTTTTAGGGGAAAGTTAGAATTCATATATATACGTACAGACATAGACTTGGTTCTAAAATAGTCCGTGGATTAAGTGTATGAAAACTGATTAGAAGTTTAAAAAAAATCGACGTTTTGTAAACAGGATAGTGGTACTATCATCATTTTTTGGACGATAAATATCGTTTTATAACTACAATTTATTGATTTTAATACTAAAATTTACAATAAGACAGTAAATAAAAGCAGGGAAATTGCGGAATACAATGTTATGAATTTGTACCTATTTTCCAAATGTGTACTTGAACTGATTCAAATCTTTTTTTCTGTTTGATGTTCTATAATTTTTATACTCTCGTGAGAAAGCTCAGAATTGTTTAATTTTATTTTCCAATGGCTATAAACGTACAAATATACGTTTGTTCTTAAAATGGAGGAATATTGATTTAAAAAAAATGAGCAATTGACACTTATGCAGCAAAAATTTCGGAATGGTGAAGAAGCAGAGCTTCTTACTGTTCTATCCTTCTAATTAAAAAACAATTATAGCTATATATATATATATTGTTCTATATGTTAATTAGGTGTTTGGCTAATGTAATATAACAGATCAATTGAAAAGTCCCCGGCCTACCATAGTAAAACACATTTTTTTGGCAAAATTAGTTTTTTTTATTCAACATAATTCCCTTCAAGGAAATACACTGATTATAGCGACCCTCCAACTTTTCGATGCCATTTTTGTAGTACGATTTGTCCTTTGCTTCAAAATAGGACTCAGTTTCGGCGATCACCTCTTCATTCGACGAAAATTTCTTCCCAGCGAGCATTCTTTTGAGATCTGAGAAGAGGAAATAGTCGCTGGGGGCCAGATCTGGAGAATACGGTGGAAGAGAAAGCAATTCGAAGCCCAATTCATGGATTTTTGCCATCGTTTTCACTGACTTGTGACACGGTGCATTGTCTTGATGAAGCAGGACTTTCTTTTTCTTCAAATGCGACCGTTTTTCGGCGATTTCGTCCTTCAAACGGTCCTTCAAACATCAACAGCTATGTAATAGTCGCTGTCGATGGTCCTTCCTTTTTTAAGGTAGTCAATGAAAATTATTCCATACGCATCCCAAAATACAGACGCCATAACCTTGCCAGCCGACTGTTGCGTTTTCCCACGCTTTGGAGCGGGATCATCGTGTGCAGTCCACTCGGATGACTGTCGATTGGACTTCGGAATGAACTGATAGAGCCATGTTTCATTCATTGTCACATGTCGACGCAAAAACTCGGATTTATTACGCTTGATCATCTTCAAACACTGCTCCGAATCATCAACTCGTCGTTGTTTTTGTTCAAAAGTGAGCTCGCGCGGCACCCACTTTGCACAGAGCTTCCTCATACCCAAATATTCGTGAATGATATGATGTACACGTTCAGTTAATATCTTTAGAATGTCTGCTATTTCATTCAATTTCAGTTTACGGTCATTCAAAATCATTTAGTGAATTTTTTTTAATGTTTTCGTCGGTAACAACCTCTTTTGGGCGTCCACTGCGTTCACCGTCTTCGGTGCTCATTTCACCACGTCTAAACTTAGCATATCAATCCTTGATGGTTGATTTTCCTGGGGCAGTATTCGGAAACTCGGCATCAAGCCAAGTTTTTGCTTCAACTGTATTTTTTCCCTTCAAAAAGCAATATTTTATCAACACGCGAAATTCCTTTTTATCCAATTTTTTCACAATAACAAAAGTTGCTTCACTCAAAATGCTATAATTCACAAACTAATGATCCGACAGCTGTCAATTTTGTACACGCATCTTTTGAGGGTTAGGGCTAACTGAAAAACATATGGATCTAATTCTAGTAGCGCCATCTATGTGTCAGGCCGGGGACTTTTCAATTGACCTATTATTTATATACTGTATTATAAGTATGATAATATATTCATGAACAGTATTAATTACAATATTTTCATTATTTTAAATGTTGCTTTCCTTTCTCTTTATTTTCTTTTAAATTGTTTAGTTCTGTAATAACTTCTTTTGATTTATGGTTTTAAATTTTTTGGTTGTTTGTTTACATAAATAAATTTTTATATCATTTGTAATTTAGTCATTTTCTTAAATATTTAGTTTACCTCTACTAAAAGTATAGATTTAGTGATGAATTTTCTTAGATTGTTATATATTGTAATTTGTGTTTATATCCATACACACACACTCACACACGCATATATATATATATGTGTGTGTGTGTGTGTAATGATTTAACTTAATTCATATTAGTTTCTCACAATAATAATTTAATTTCTTAATTTTTCCCATTCTCTCATTTAAAAGTAAAGGGTTCATTGTTATTTCCTGATACCATTCCTTTTTAACTTTAATTTATGCAATCACGCGTTCTAATAAATTCGCCGACAACGCTGTTCATACAGCTCCAGACCTGTAGAGAGGATCCCTAACAGATTTTAGGTCAACACTTAGATTCCCCCGAAATCCTTCCATTCATTCAACATGTTCTATGACGTTTGTAGTGAAATTTCCCTACTATATGGCCAAAAGCACAGTGAAAAACCTTCTCTTGTTTTTACACTCTTGCTCTCATAATCTTTATCCAACGGCGGAGTTGTGTAATTCCCGCCGTGTGGAAATGGTCTCTCTCCGCTACAATAAAATAATTTCTTAAAAATGAAATTGGATCCGACTGTTTTTAAAAACTTAAATAAGTACTAGTTAAAATATTTAAAAGAAAGGCATAACTTTAACCTTATATATAACATATATGTATGTGTGTGTGTATGCATGTATTTATATGAAATCGAGCTACCAACACCATTCGGATTGAACTGTGGCAATCATGTTAATATAATCATTATCATTAATTTTCAGATCTATAGCCATAAAAATTTATTTAAGTGAAGGGCATCTTCTTGTCATAGGGATCACATATCGCATGAGAAGGAGACATTACAAATATAGAAACTCACAAAACACGTTTACACGGCAAGTCTCAGAGCAAGAAAAATGAGCGTTGATGGAAAACCCCGAGAGTTATTACTATTCTTCAGAAAAAGAAAAGGAGGATTTTCCCTAATGATGGCTTAGGAAGCTAGCTAAAAAAGTAAGATTCCTGTGACCCTAGAGGGAAAGTAGGTTATATATATATATATATATATATATATATATATATATATATATATAATACTTAAGTTTGAGTGAGCTCAATTTAATTATCATGTAAATTTAAAATACCGCAAATTTCTCTCCAACAACGTTTCAAAATAGTTGGAAATAAAATTGAACTACAATTTTTATTCTGCGATCAGTTAAGGCAAAAATTAAAAGAATAAGTTTCTTCGTCTCTCATTTTATGTTCATTGCCTCATTATCCTAATATTTTTTGAGTATGAAAAAAGAAGATAATACTTTCCATATTTTTAATTGAAGCGAAGAATAACTAGATGTATTATCTTGCCTGTACAATTCTGTGTTCAAATAACTTGAATCGGTAATATTTGAAGCAAAGAATCTATGTTTCTTTGCGTTTGAATGAATAATGAAAATATTACGGACCATCCCGACTATTTAAAACTTTATTAGAAGTTAATTTTTAGAACTTTTGGGAATATTTAAGCGAAGTTTGTGTTTTACAGTATTTATTAATAAAAGAAAGTATAAGCCAAACACAAAAAAAGAAATTACTTACAAACATTACTTAAATAAACCTTTTTCATCATCCACTGTATAAACTATAATGAAGTCCTTATGTCATGCATGCATGTAACGTAAGCAATCATTTATTACTTTAAAATAAATTTATTTCATTTTTTAATATTAAATTATTACAAACATAAATATTCATATTAAGAATATATAGAACACCTTTTACATGTATTTTAAGAAATTCAAAAAATTGGAATTCATCGACTTTCATATCATCAATGAAAAGCTACCATAAGATTTATTTTGCTTTATTTAATTATTCAGTTTCCCACTTCTTATGAAATTATTTTTCGAGTTATCTCCCTCTGGTATTGAGAAAAATTTAGTTTGGTTCCAGAGAAAGAGAGAGAGAGTATTCTCTTTCTCTCTCACACACACTATATTTTCTTTATTTTTAGGGCTATTAGGAAGCAAAATAAATCGACGAATTGTTTTCGATATCTTGACAGTTGATCTGGAAAATGAAAAGGTGGTATGAAATGGTTGTGATAAGCAACAAGAGAATTTCATGTTTTTCTAAAATAGAGTGGATTTAATAAATGACTTACAATATAAAATAATGATTTACTATATTTTGAGTGACACAGAATTTAGTTAGCTTCTATTTCTAAAATCATTTTTTATCTGTTCTGCTATTGGATATGCTAATAAAAGTTAGTTCATTTTGTGCGCGTGTTTGAGTTTTTAGAATGTTCTGAAAACGGGAGGTAACGGAAATTACATGAGTAAAACGACTTATGAAGGATAAATGAATACATTTTTTTGAAAAGTATGAGAAGTAAAATTCATTTATATATACTGTTATGCATCCACTTGTAAATTGCGCTTTGTAAACACGAATTATGTAAAGATGTTGTTTTGTTCTTAAAAAAAAACACTCCAGTAAAGGGAGAACGTTGTAACGAATAGCAGGTGACAGGCGCAAACCTAAATTGCTCTGCTTACTAAACGTATTTGTGATCAAAGGACTTAACGAATATAGTTTATTGTTATTGCTTATAGCAATGCCCCTTTCATTAATCTGTTGCCAAAGACAAAATTAAGTATAGCATAGTAAAATTTATGAGGCTTACTTTGTGGAGAAAGCACGGATAACGTTTCCCGGGATACCTAAGCCGTCCTTCTCTATTTTCTACTTTCCTTCTTGTCAACAGTTTTTCTTTTTTCCATTTTTCAAAAATCTAAATCACAGTTAAACCTTGTTTGGTCCAGCGTAGCCATATCTAGCGTAGTCCCATCATCATTCACTAAAGCAAAATGTAGAAGTGAAGTTTAACAATAATAAGAGTGTTTTTTTTTAATAAATTACACGAAATCGGTTTTTTGTAAGAATCTCTAAGCACTGATTTCATGAAAAGGGGAAAAAAGTAATTTAGAAAAGTTGAGAAGTTTCTATTACATTATAAGGTTATTTATTAAACTTTCCCCGTAGTTACTTTTGTATTGTAAATAAAGAGTCTCAAAATTTTAAAAACATTTCAATTTAATACCAAATGAATTGCGAAGTATGAACCTGAAATAGACTCCAAAGAAAAAAAAAATGTTTCAGAAAATCAGTTTTTCACAGTTTCTTAATACTATTATAACCGTATATCAGTGGGTAAAATAAAAATCTTTGTGGAAATACTTTTGCTTCAAAATTCTCGAAATTGGGATTGAACATTAAAATTTTGAAAAGAATGCGATAAATACTAGATTATTTCTTAACTCTAGATTACCTACCAAACATAAACACACTCACACGCAGTTCTTTATAAATGAAAACATTTAAATTCAAATACCAAGCATGTAAAGTATATCTTAATTAGCCGCTGGTTTTTTTTAGAGTAAATTAAATCTGTTCAAAAAAATATATTTTTTTAAAGTTTTTGTTTATTCTTGTAGCTATGTTAAAGTTTCTTATAATTCTACTAAGATATTAAAATTTTTCTGTCTTTGATTGTTTTTCTGTTATAAATCTTCCTTTTAAGGGACTGAATTCTGTAACTAATGAAAAATAAATTAATAAAAATAAAGTAAATAATATAGATTCATAAATCGAGATTAAATCAAAATATGGAATAATATGCTAGAAAGTAGCCATTAAGTCACAGAAACCTTCAAACTGAACGTAATATTTGATAATCAAATTATTTAAATTTGTGTGCCGAGCGTGGAATTACAATCGGACCTGTTGACACATGGTTTACTAAGGCTCCCTTTTTATGAGATTTAGAATAATCTTTTTTTTCTTTAGGTGACATTGGAGACTTTTTGTGATGAAAAGAAATTACTAACTTTTTTTTTTCTTTCCATTTTATATATCATGGAATGTTGCCATGCTATGTTGTTCCCATTTCCAGTAGCAAACTTATACTCCGAATGAGAGAAATTAGAAACATGAGAAAGAAATACATCAAATAAAGGGTTTGCATCTAAAAACGGGGGAATAAAGAAACGCAGGAGTAGAGTATAAATCATTAACGAAGTTATAACTGAAAGAAATAAACTAACAAAGGCGATGCAAGAGGGGATACCTTAAAAAGCATCCAAAAATAAACAAGCAGAAATCTGTGAATCAAACAAAGGGAGGCGAGGGAACGTAACCCATCGCTAATCTAAGAAGAAAGGCGGTGACGAAGCATTGGCTGTAAAGAAGGTAACAAAAATCCGAGCGAATGGGGGAGCTTTAAAATGAGTCCGAAATGCCTAAGACAGAGTTATAAAGTATAGCGACGATGATGAAACTGAGTAGCTATCAAAGTCCAATCAAAGAGATGGCAAAGTAACGAGCATAAGTTACAAAGAAACAAACACTAGGGAAAGTCCTCGCCCTAGATGTCTGAGGCAAGAGGGGGAGATGGCGAAGTGTCACAAGTCCCCTAATGCAAACGGTGACTTTTATCACGAAACAGAAAGATAAGAATCCGACAAAAACAGTTGAAGAAAAGGTTAACTTTGATGCATAATCTTTGAATGTTTGGGGTTAAACAAGTGTTGACCCTTATAATACTTTTTATCTTTTTGCTTTGAATGTTTGGATTAGATACGAATCACCATTTCTCAGATATCGAAATGCTCCTTCTTAGACTTTTGTAAGAGATTATTTTCAAGACCACGGGGTCAGATTAACTTTGCTCTCAACAAATTCGTGTCGGTCAAATTTCAAGAGAACTACAAATATTTTTTTCTTGTATAAGTGATTTCCGTAATAATTAAAAAACGTCGAAATAGTATAAACGTACATTTATATTTATTAGATCGATAAAAAAGTACGAGATTGATTTCATAAATGTTTATATTGATTTTGGTATTTATTTTATTGCTCCACCTATATTAATATTGTAACGCACAATTTAATAATCATGGACACCGATTACCACGAGTTGATGGAAATTTATATATTTTTTCTGGAATCCAGCGAAATACTATTGGCTCTTGAGAACCAATTTTAATAGATAATAATATTAAACAAATTATTATTAAAATTGATGAGAACCTTATCAAACACATTGAGTTTATTCGTATTATGTATCAGGATTACATTTCTTTTTGGATATATTTTTCAGAAAATCATCTCATTTGTACATTCAAAATTTCTTCAGTTCTTTTCTTCAAGATTCGATTATCGCTAATAAGAAAAGTATATCTCAAATATGTATCGTTAATCTAGTAGAGCAAATGAGCGAAAGAAGGAAGAAACAAATATAGGAATATTTTGTGCGACTCAGACGGAAAGAAAAGTAGTATTTATAGAAATTATAACTTTTTGTGCGTTTCGTCAATAGTTAGATGATACATTTAAAACCGTTGCATTTTCTATTCTTGATAGATGATTCCATAGCGATTATTTTGCAATTTTGTTGGAAGCATATCAAGGAAATTTCACTGTATCATATTCTTAAATTAGAATGCCAAATTTGAATTTGAAGCAAAATGTTTAAGTGGCGTTTCAGATTTATAGTGAATTCAACTATTTCCTTTAAATTAAATCTTTTAAAATTTAGCTTGCCAGTTATATGTAAGGATTTATATAAAAATTATTAACAATGTAATGATTATGTAAGTAATAATATACCTAAATATGTATAAGAACAAATAATAAACTACCCAACTATAGCAGAAAATAAATTAAGCAAATTTAAATTGTTACGTTAAACCTAGCAAAAATTCTATCATTCTATTATTACTATATTAATAAATAAACTTATTGTAATTACAAATAACAGTTCAATAAAAACAAGACTATATATATATATGTGTGTGTGTGTGTATGTGTGTGTGTGCGTGCGCGTGTGTGTGTGTATAAGATCCTCAGTTCTTCCAAAAAGAATTTTTTTTCTCGAATTCTTTGTTTCTTATGATGATAATACCCTAATCAGGGATAGTTCCATTTCGGGGGCCCCTTTTGTTCTAACTCCCCACCAGTTGCACCTGGCAAATTGCGAGTGGTGGCAGATGTAAAAATTAAAGCTTAGTTGTTTCTTCTCCCCTTTTATTTTCTTGGATATTTCAGTGCTACTGAACACCTGCTATAAAAGATTAAGCAAAACTAAATTAAAAATAATAGGGAACATTGAACTACATAAGATTTAGACTTAAAGAGAAGATAATCGGTAATCTGGTAAAGTGCACGTGAGAATATTTCACTAGAGTTGTTTGATATTTCATTGGACAAAAAGAAGTTTCGTGTGAAATTAGCAATAATTAAGACATAACAGAGTAAAATGAACAAAACTCTTATGAACAAATATATGGATGAGGAAAGACAGAAAAGCATACTATTGCCATAAAATTTAGGGTCACAATTCATTCACAGAAACAAAAACACTGTTCTAAGAAAGTCGATTGCTGGAATAGTGTTGACGATTTTTATTCTGGAATGAAATCAAGGGCTTTCTGGACACATGAAATATTTGTAGTGTTGAATGTAGCGTGGTAGACATATCGTTTGAACACTATTCACATTTTATCTAGGAGACACGAAGGTAGTCTTCAACAGATTTCTTTGTTGAAATCTCTGTTGTTATGAATAAGGTCAAAGCCACACCAGGACAATAATAAAATATTAAAATCCTTCTTTACTGGCGATGTTAAATCTTTACAATATTAAATTACTTACAGGTAATATTAAAATCCTTCGTTTTATGATGTGGGCTGTTCAATGAAACCCACGGCTACCGCTTAGAGTAATTTCTTAAGTACTTCTGTAGTGCGAATGGTTACTTTATTAATTCAGCCTTTCACTGTTTTTCTTCTTCTAATGAAGGATCAACACAGACGAATAACATTTCCATTTTCTCTCAGATGGAATAGATTACGAGCCTATAGGTGATATGGAATTTATTGTTCTACATAGTGTACACTATTAGGCCTCTATTTCGTAGCAAATATTTGTAGTACATATCATTCATATTACAGTTTTTTTTTCCTTCAAAAGTATAATATAAGGCAGCATCGTTAAAAAAAAGTGTTGTTTCAATTCTGGAATATTAAATTAAATCCAGTACTCTCTAAGCCCTTAGTAATAAGTTAATATTCTAGAAATATAGTTTACAGTCATTTCGTGGTAGAGTCATGGCATCGAGATCGTAGTCTGTGATGTTTCTACCGAATCGCGTGTTCCTGTTTTGGTTCCATAAAGACCCGTCGAGTAGGTGGAATTAAACACGTTAAATTAATCGATGCTCAAAGTTCTTTCACATGGATGTGGTGCTGAAATTCCGGAATGGATTGCTAACTGAGGTGTTATCCTGATAACTTGTCCGAGGTTCAGATTATGTGGTCTGTTTCTAATAGTCCTCGTATTGTTTCTAAGCATGAAGCTAATAAATTATCAGCAATCAGTCGAGAAGCCTCAAAAATATTACAAGGATTAGTACATACTAACAATATGTGAGACGTCTTGAGAAGATTTAGAAAAATATACATGAAGATAATAGAAATAATTTTTCATTAAAACAGGATGAAGACGCGCGATTGACTTTGCTAATTATCAACCACAGTCTGATGGATAATGTTTGAAATTGTTTTCAACTGCCGGGAATGATACATGATCTGGCTCTTATTATCCTAACTTTCGCTTCACTTTACGCGACTATTTTGATAATTAATTGCATTTATTGCGAAGTGCAGCCCATTATTTCCAATGACGGAATTCGATTAAATCGAGGTATGAACTTGTGAACAGGTTGTTGCTCTACTATTTGAAAAAAAGTGCTATGTTTGAGAAAATTATGAGCCGAATGTGGAGCATATTTTTATACCAATATGAACGCGTAATTATATTGTTATATTATGTAATTAATGTTGGGCGCAATAGCTGAGTGGTCATGGTCGCGAACTCGTAGACGGTGTTCTTTTCGTCCAGTCGTAGGTTCGAGCTCTGATGCCGTGAAAGACTCACCATGGAGAGGGGATGATACCTATTAAATCTGTCGAGGCTCGAAGTCCTCCCGTAGGCAAGATGTGGAAGTTTGGAGTGGGAGATGTCAGCTCAGGTGTCGTCTTCGTCACTTGAACGAAGTTCAAAATTAAGAGGTCTGTCTCCATTATACTTTGTGTCACTTCAAAGTGCGACATTAATAAAGTAATCTATTAATAAATCTTATGTTTTTAATATGTGCGTAAAATCAAATAGATCAACTGTATAAGCAATATATATATATATATATATATATATATAATTCAATTTCCCAATTTATCCTATACTTTAACTATCACAGTAAGGAATTCATCTTTATTTTCTGATATAAATCCATTTTAGCTTTTCTTTTATGCAATCACCCACTTTCGAAACCTTCTCAATCAGCCGTTTACACGCTTTAGATCAGTGGGGATAGTTCCTACTAGACTCTTCGTCTCCTGCTGAAATACCTAATGACCCATCCATGTGATCTGAAGAAACCATTGCATATAAGTTCGAAGCAGAGAAAATTTCGGTCTCTTTCACTCTAGCCACGATGACGAAACAACGCACCTGGCTTCCTCAAATTTGCATTGTGTGTCTCAAGGAATCGAGTGGACGTAGAATACTGTGCGTCCACCGCTATGACCATATAATTGCCTCTCTCTCTTGTAAGACTAATGAACTTCTAATTCAATATGTTCAAATTCCTTCATCGTGCTCGAACGAACGAATGGAAACATTTTTAAAATAGACAATAGTTACTGTATTATTATTTAATATATATATATATAATACTATAACAAACCCGAATACCTGTAATCTTCGTTTGAATTAGAGTTAGTATTCTCGTTGCGCAGGAAAAATTATAAGTGAGCAACAAGTTGTTTGAAATTTCTCATGGAAACTTCGGAAAATCGCTACTGAAAATTTATTAAAAGAAAGGTATGGCAATGAATGTTTATTACGTGCACGTATTTTTGAGTGATTTAAGAGTTTTCAAAATGACCGAGGAGGTGTTGAAGATTGTTCTCGCTCGGGTCGCCCTTTCGCGTCAAAAATAGATGACAATATCGAAAAAATAGGTAATCGGTTAAGTATTCGTGCTATTGCTGAGACAGTATTAATTGACAAAGTATCCGTACGGTAAACTTTTCCACCAAGACAATACGCCGACTCATCCCACAATGTCTGTCAAGAGATTTCTAGCCAAGTACAGCATTCCAGAGAAGGATCATCTTATTCCCCGAATCTTAAGACATACGACTTCTATCTGGTTCTTGAGGTGAAATCTACATTAAAAGGAACAAGATTTGAGCCCGTTGACGTTGTGAAAAAGAAACGGCACGTGTTCTGAAGGAGTTGACAGAAGACTTCCAGTCTTTTTAGAACGATGGAAGATTTGCATGGAGCGCTGTGGGGACAGAGGAGGAGCGTATATTGAAAGTGATAATTAGTAAATATGTATGAGATCAAAATAAAATGTTTTACAATGTCAGTCTTGTTATTTAATATTATCTCGTATATATATATATATATATCGTACGTAAATAGTATGGAGTGAAGACAAAATGTTTAAATTTGTAGCATTTAGAGGGTTTACAGGGATGTAAAATTAGAAGAAACAGCTACCACCTCTGGAAGATAAAATATTCCTTAGTCGGTTAGGCATGGAGTGGAACTGAGCTTAGAGGACAGAAACGGGCAACTCATTTTCCATGTTGCTTCAAGTCTATGCCACACTTCATCAACCGTATTTGCTGAAGAGGGGTGACGGACGAGTCTCTCAGCAACCCATGACCAGATATTTTCATTGGGTGACAGATACGGAAATCATGTAGGCTAAGGCAACAATCAAATACCTTGTGCAGAACACGGCGTGCAACATGTAATCTTTCGTTATCTTGTTGGAAGATGACTTTTACAGACCTCGAAGATAGGGCATAACTCTTAGACGTAAGATGTCAAAATTATATCAATCTGCATTCAAATTACTTTCGATCCAAACTAGAGATGTACGAGTCGAGTGCACAATGGCTGCCAAAATCATCACATCAGGTGCAAGGCCCCTATGCTGATAACGATGCTAGTAGGCTACGAGCGGTCTCTTTGGAGGCTTCAGACACGTATACGGCTGTCAGAATACTGCATGCAGAACCTGAACTCGTCTCAAAAGACAACATTGTGCCACTCCTGTATCAAGATTTGTCATTTGGCGAGCCGGAGTCGCCATCTCTCTCTCTCTCTCTCTCTATGCTGCATTGCGAATGGAAGCTGAAGTTATGGTCGCCGTGTTGACAGTCCACGATGCTGCAAATGTCGTCGCACCGTACGAGCGGATACTGAGGGTGCTGCAAACATGTCCATTTCCTGACTAATAGTCCGTGGTTGTATGGTTTTGCATGGCCGACTTCAATATATGCCTGTCCTCTCGGACGTTAGTCATGGAAGGGTGTTGAGTTCTTGCATGCCGTTCAGTACGACCCTCGGCGATGCATTTATTCCATATACGTATGACAGTGGTTGGATTTCAACCAGTGCGGAGGGTGATATCATGGGACGATAAACCCCACTTTCGATAGTCAACGATCCTGCCTTTATCGAATTCCTACACTTGCTGGTAAGCATTTCTTCTTATTCGAAGCATAACACGATATTCTGAGCAAAATCTGACCTTACAAAGCGCTTTCCGAATGAGAGACTTTTCTTTTATGCAGTGTCGTCCTCCTCCTGTGTCGTCTAAATGCGCTGCAATACTAGTCTTTTACATTTATATATCCTAACTTCTTCTTCCTTTCTCCTTATTTTGATGTTCGTCAAATAATTCCTTCCTGTTGTTGCAATTTTAACGGCCAGCCGTGTATATATATATATTGTACATGATGAAAATGGTCATTTTTTGATACAAAGGCTGGTGAATTCTCTAAACCAATGTAATTAAATGTAACTATTAACAAAAAATTTATATAATATTGTAAATGATATTGGGCTACACGTGATTATCTTCGGAAGTTCGGAAGTTTATAAGAACAAAAGGGAGCTTATAAAATTGTTTATTATCTTCTAAACTATTGAAATTTTAACATTTCTGTTAAAGATACGTAACGTGTCGAGCTCCATAAACAGCCAAACATAGATTCTAATCTTTCTTTCTATTTCCTTGATAAACACCAATAAATATATCACTTCCGAAATTTAATGCAATCAAGGAAATATACAAAATCTTTTCCTTAATCAGGTTTTCTCTAAATATTTTTAATTACTCAAGCCTTCATAGTTCAAGCTTGGTATCAGAACATAATCGCTTTTTAACAGGAAGTCAGTAGCATCAATATCGTTGGTAAGTCTGCTTAAAAATTAGGCGCCAAATGGCGATAAATCGGCTTTCTAGCAAGATCTGAGGTCACTTTCTAATACAAGCTTAGGCGGAGTTTCTTGTATTACGTCACTTCCTCTCCATCGCTGAGTTCCGGATGGATGAATAGCGATACTGTCTCTTTCTCTCTGATCTGGGTCGTCCTCTTCGAGTTTTTTTAATGGATAATCGCCGATCTAGAATTGAGGGTGTGAGAAGTTGCGTTCTGGACTGCGTGGGATTTCTAGTGAGGAAAAAAACATCAGTCTGAAATGTTCTGAAATATTCGAAGACGTTCACTTGCATGCGTTCGTGATTCTGAAGTCCTAAATGGAGCGTGTTCGATGCACTCCTAGAATGAAAAGGAAAATAAATTGTTGTGAATAAAATTAATTCGAAGATTCACTTTTATAGATTATTTACATAATCTTTTGTGAAGATTATCTGATAAATCTGGTTACATTCATTCGCAATTCACTTCCGTAAATATACTCGTATTGCGTAAAAGGGTCATATAATAAAATAACCTTGGGTTAGGTCAGCAAGAAATGTTAGCCGTTTTTTTGCTCTGCATTACATAAAAACGCTTTTCGTCGAAAAAATTAAAGTGAAAAAAAAATGAAAGAAAAATGGAGACAACTTTTGTGAATATTCATTAAAATATTGAAATATTTTGTTTAAATTTTAATATTGAAAATTAAACTTTTGCGTAAAAACATTAAATTCGGATTAAAATTTAAATATATTAGATTTAAACATCAATGTTTTTCAAACGTCCTTAATTCACGTTCACTTCCTTTGAGTATTATGCATTCCAATGTTAACGGTCGGAAATATACTCTAAAAAAGTGAGTTTTAGTTATTTTAACCAACTTTTTTGGGACTATGCATCTCTTTTCATGAATCAGAACGATGAGCTTAGTGATGGAAGAGGTTGTACGCTCGATACCTGATTTCTCTTAGAAAAATGTCAGAAACTGTTTCACTTTAAATACATCCGTGTTTCAAAGTCTTTTTGGTGAGCAGTTTAAAGGCCACACCAGTTGATTTTTAATTATAATAAATTGCACTCTTTTGTGTGTAATCTATCAAAACTCTCTCAAGTTTAACCAGAAATATAAGAATTGAGGATTACTTATTAAAATAATTCATCAAATCAAAACTCTTTAATTTGAGTAATTTTTGTAATTTCAACATATTTATCACGCCTGGAAAATTAATATACATTTTTATAATGTTACGGTGAAAATGTAACATGTTTGGGCAGAACTTAAATGAAGACTGCATTAAAGTAAATAATGCCTTCTATTGACATTTTATGATTATAGTTGTTAATTACATCATTTAATTAATGAATTAAAAAACGAGCAAAATTCTTTTGATGAATATTAAAGCATGTCGTCTGCAAGGTTAAAATTCTTTCTGTAGACCGTACTGGATGACCTAAGAGTCCACACGTGGTCTAAAAGTCATGAGCTCTTCTACTCTGGTTTTTTTGGGAGAGTGAAATGCGAGGCTTAAGTCAACTGTGACTGATCATCCAGTTGTAGTTCAAAATCATATGATCTGTGGACAAACCCCTTCGTGTTGTTTTAATATATATATATATATATATATATATATATATATATCCCAATATTATAAAACAGAGCCCTGACGCAGAATATTTTTCTAAGTAAAAAGAAATCCCATCATTAATATTATACGCTGACTTCATAGTATTTTATTGCGCTGCTCACGTCTGATTGAATTCATTCCATTTTTGAAGTGTAAAATATGCTCCATATTTCCTCTCTTATACTATGGTGTGGATTTATCTTAATTTTGATTAACTTTTTTTTTTCTGCGAAATATATTACGAGGCATGTTTCTGTTTGAAAATATGTAATCTGTGTGTGTTCATTGTCATCATCAAAAAACATTGCATCTGAAGGAAGAAAGGTACGTAAATGCAAATTAAGAAATTGTTTTGTCTGTGTTAAATATGCAAATAATTAAAGTATCAACTGCGTTGGCAGCAGTGTGTCAACAGACACGGGAATCACTATACCACGCGAGAATCCTTTAAAAGGCTCTCCCTAAGAGCGAAATCTTTATTTTAACCAGTGTGTTGGGGTTTAATTTATCGCTTTGAAGTTTAGAATGCTTTTCAGAAGAAAACGATAACCATTTGAAAGGTTGGAGTCCTTTGAGAAGGTTGCATTGTAAGACTACATGAAGGGGGATGATCATTCAGTCGCATTGAGCGTCATATCGCAGATGTTACAGTTTCACGCTGCTGGCAGAATTGGGTACAAAGACGTGATCGCTCATGACAAATAGGCCCTGGTAAAACTACACGGAATACAAGTAGGGAATACCGAAGAATTGTCCGGAAAGCGCGAAGTACGCCAATCACAGCAATTGCAGACATTATGCGAAAACTGATGTCCTTTCTGTACCTTCCTGAAAGTTCCAGCACCGTTAACAGATGGCTACATGCTTCTGGATTGCTTCCACAAAATAGTAGCATGAGTCATGCGGAATAGCAGCAGGTCATTTTTAGTGATGAGTCTTGCTTTCGTCTTGGTGAGGATGATAACCGCATCCGTATGTAGAAGCAATGATGTCTGAAACACAATGGACGATTTGTTGTCATTTGTCACACATCCAGTCAGCAGAATATAATGAGGAAGGGTGCGATTTCGTACGTTGCCCAATCACTGTTGATCTTCATCGGAGCAAATATTGCGTTTCAAAGGTACGTTATAACGGTCCTTCGAACGGTGTGTGGGGTCTCTCTATATTTCTCTTTGTGAACACCTATTCCAATCATCTATTTCAACAAGACAACACTTATGCTCATACCGCTATCATCTCAAGAGGTTATCTCGTAGCCGAAGGCACTATGCGGTGTCCAATAGCTTCACCAGACCTGTAAACCATATAAAACTTTCTGAAGTTTTAACAGAACGGTTGTTATAAACCATTCTGTTAAACCTTCATCGCTACCACAAAATTTGCAAGATCTACATGCCAAAGCTCAATAGGAATGATATGAGTCAAGACACCGTTAAAAGGATCACAGACTCCATGCCATGACCTATTGAAGAATGTATTAGAAATAAAGGTGAACCAACATCCTATTGAGAGCTGTAACAATTTTATATTTTGAGCAATAAATTTTGTTGTATCTATGATCAGTTTTTAATCATTACTTGTTGTTGTTTGCTAACGTACTTTCAAATACCATTTAAATCTCTCTATTCCTTCTAGGTGCAACTATTTATCGACAAGTATTCTACACACACATTCACACAAAAAAAATTGAAAGTTCAAAATGAAAATAAAAATAAATTAAAATGTTCTGTCTCGCTTTGGACATACGGGGGTGGTTAAACACGTTTTCTGGATTCAAAGCCTTCTTCACAGCTAATTACTTTATAGCAACTTGGCTAACACCAGAAACAGTAAACAAAGATTTTTACACCTCAAAATCTTATAATAACAGAATACATTAATACCGTAGAATGATATAAGTATTCTAAATTATTATATTTAAGGTGTATGCAATATCATAATCTTAGTAAATATCTATATAAGTAATAATTAGAGTATAAAATTAATCTATAAAAGTAATATTAAATTAAATTATTCAAAAGTTCAGTAAAATATTATCACATTACTGAAATCTTTGTTCAAAATATCTGTCAATTCATAACTAATGTCATTCAAACTTAGTCCTCCCCTCTCCTCTTTAACTGAGGTACATCTGAGAATCAAATGAATCAGAAGAATGGATACAAGAATTAAATAAAAATATTCGATGTATTGATTTTTCCTCTTTCATATAAGCAAAGTTTAAAACTGAAACATAAAATAATGCAATGTATTTTTATCTTCTCCATAAGGACATGAAACTCAAATAAGTGAAATAATTGTACATTGTTAAAAAAATGTTGCTTCACTTTACCAAGAGGATCATATCAACTAATATTTGATGTTCTTCTTTAGAGTCCTCAAAATTGATTGTTATGAAGAAGTTACACACACACACACACACACACACACACACACACACACATATATATATATATGATCTAAGAAAACTGAAATTCAGTTGATAATTTGAGAAGTGTGTAGGCAACGTGTTTTGTAATATCAAAAAATACTGAGCAATTTTCTAGATTTAAGAATGTTACAGTTGGGGACAAAATATGTATTGTATAATTGTTTTCACAATAATTAAATCTTAAATATTTATTACAAAATCATTTTACATACATATGACATGAAGATTAATATAGAAACTGTTATTTTGTGAAATATTAAACATGTGTCTTGCATGAAATTTAATTATTATTAGAAAATAAATATATTTTAGTCGTCAACACACTTTTCCTATTATACACCTGGAATAAAGTTTTGTAAAACAAAACTGGTTGGTAAATATAATTACTTAAATGAATGACTTATCTAAGATATTTTACTATACAGAGAAATATGTTGTTAAGTGAAATATTTAGATCCATAGTTCAAGAAGAGTTATCTTTTCAACTTTAATGCCAATATTCTTCAATACATTTATTTCAATGCAATTCTGTAAATAATTTGTTAGAAACATAATTAAGACAATTGATTACATAATAAGTCTTGCATTAACACTTGAATTGATTACTTGTTATTATTTAATGCTATTTACTATCTTTTATTGTAGATTTTCAATCCTCTGCGAATGTTATATGAATTTAGAAATATTCAGCGTAAAATATAAGAAATATTATTCTGAAATAATATCATACAACAATACTTTTTTTTCTTATTTATTAACAAAACAACTATAATTCTAACCCAACAATCTAAACGTAACAATACTGAAAAACATAAAATGATAAAATCTTAAGATTCTATTCAGTTTAAAAGTCATTTGTTGTGAAGTAAGTTACTTTTTCAATTTTTTGCGAATTTTAAGAATTTTGTGATTTATTTGAAGCGTTTGTATTCATATTGATATGGATGTACTTCTAGTTTCCATTTGTGAAATTTTTTTCTACGTGGTCACGTGTACGATGATTGCATTTTTGCGTGGATATTGGATTTCTTTTATTGAAATCTTTGGATTTGTCACAATTGTGGAACTACTTAAGCATTACATTTTACCGATCTTTGCAAGAGAAACACGCATTCAAGGCCGCATTATTCCTGAAGAAATATCTGAAACAATCTATGAAACTTTTAAGCCTCTGAATGTTGAATTAGTGATACCTGCAATAACAGAAGGAAAGCAACGCAAACAAGAGCCTAAACTAAAGAAAAGTGCTCCTATAGTGTACTCAATCACAATACACAAAATTTGCGAGGCCTTAGGCCTGGATAGTGAACTTAATCCAGGGGCCAAATTTGAGAGTTTCAAACAGCAAAAGAAAGTAGTCCCTGTTGTACAATCAAAGGCGATATTTAAATTCTGTGAAGCCTTGGATATAAAATGCACACTAGGTGCTTCTCCAAATAACTTAAAATAATACAAATATTGAATAAAGGTAAATGAGTAGCATTGCTTATGAAAAGACTCGTTACCGACACAAATTTTTACAAGCAGATTAACAAATACTTTCTTAATTGAATGGTTTGAGCATTTTTTTAAAAATTCCAATTGACGATATTTCGGACTCTCAGATGAAATTGTAAGCTCGCTGTCTTTGTATAAGAAGTTACTTATGAACATCAAGTGAAATTTAATTATTGAAATGATAGAACAGCAACAACAAAACTATTAACATCAAACATGTAAACAGTTTATTTTAATTCTGTTTGCCACGTAGATTTTTTTCTGAAAACAAAGTGACAATATTTTAACCTGGCACATCTAATGAATTTGCAATGCTTTACTTGTGATTACTTTGAACTTATATTTCCAAGTCGATTTTGTTGCCAGCTATACACCAAGAGGTAGTTTGTTATAATTTCTGAATGAATTTATACCAATTATATTTCGAAAATCAATGTTGCTGCTAAAATGAAAACAGTACTACAAAAAAAATTTATGAAATGTCATTCGTTTTAAATAGGCCTTTTCTTGTGAAAAACGTTTTTCAAGTAGGATTAAACAGAATTCAAATGAAAAATGAATGACAGCTAATATGCTAATAAGAGACTGATAAAAGATTGATTCATAAGCTATTCAAGAATAATTATTAATTAAATTAACAATAAGTGAACTTTAAAACAGAATATTCAATTTTGATATAAGAATTCAAGATATAATCAGAGTGATTAAATTTCCGAACTGGAAGATGAAATCAAAACATATCCATTTAAGCTAATGGTCACGAGTTTAATGAATCAAAAATTAGTTCCATCAGAGATCAAATCTTAAGATTTATTAAAATGTTATTTGCTGCCAATACCTTTGTAAAGTGTAAAGAAGAAGAAAAAGTTTGAAAGTAAAGGAAGAAGAGTTTTTAGAAGGAAATTTTGAAATGCCTATTGATTACAACTAATATCAAAAGGTTTATGATCAAGAAGGACTATAATATGTGTTAATTCGCCGACTAAAAAGGATGAAAGCTAAGAAAATCTAAGAAGGGTTGTTTATAAAACTTTAATTAGAAGAAGAGTTTCAATCTCAGCATTCAAATGTGAGAATGTGAATATTAAAAAGGGGGGGGGGAGAGAACGCACGAGGACGTACAGTATGATTTCAGCAATATTAGGAAATAGGATATATTTCCTTGGAAAAATGCTTGGATTTTTAAATGAGTGGCAAATGAAGATCTAACATCAATTATAATTTAAATGTGTTATCGTTGACAACATAAGTAATGTATCAATAAGGATAAATGGTTTATTATCTTAAAGATTATTGTTTTAGAGAATTAATACTGAAACTTACATTATTCATGAACGGGTCCTGTCTTCAATAGTATGACAGAGACCTTTTATGTAACTGGAACCTAAAATTATACTCAACAACAATTTTTTCTGAATTTCTCTTAAATCGAAATACACTTCGCAGGAAAGTGGAATCAGGAACTTCAAAATTTTAAGGAGCAAAAATAAAAGTAATCGAAAATATTATGAGAAATTCGCTGCGGTATTAGTATGTCTTGAAATAGATGTTCATAGCAGATCAATATCCTTTATGAAGAAAAGTTGATATTGTCTACATTTAGCTTTATAAACTAATAAATTGAAAACTTTTTCTTGTTTAACTTTCACCTGCTATCACTGGAAATGTATCAGATGAAAAACTAAAATAAACTGTGTCTAAACTGAAACTATTACTCCTGTTGAAAATGAATTGAGAAACTAATAAAAATTCTCCTCTGCGGAAAACAATCTGGAGTGAAATGAAAAGATAAAACTAAATAAATGTGAAAAGAAAAATTAGAATCTGAAAATTGAAACCAATTCATCGCTGGATATCAAAAAAGAAATAAATACGTTAGATCTTCGAAACACAAAATTTACAACATTCCACGAATTAAATTGTTTGGGATATTTTTGAAGGCAAATGATGAACAAGAAGTAGAAAGAAATAGAGATAGTAATATCTTAGTGACTAAATATATCTGCTAAGAATAACGAGAAGAAATATGAATCATTCAAAGAAGATGAAGCATTAGTTATTCTAATGAAGAATTTTTAATTCAAGTGCCCACACGCAGTAATATTTTCACGGCATTTTATGGCACACCTAAAGCATGACTCATCTCCTTATATATCCTATTAATAATTTTGAAGGACATCATGAATTATAGATATTTGTGGAAATGTGTATGTTAAATATAACTTTAATTAATTTCCATTTTCACTATACATATTAAAATCTAAAGTGAATAAGAATGTTTTCATAATTATTTGAATCATGTTAAATTTTTTTTTGCATTGTGATTTATAAACTTTTACAACGTTTTTATAGAGTCTTGTATTTTATCTTTTATTTTGTTTTTAATCTAAATTTGTTCAATAAATTACAAAATAAAACTGGATTGTGTGCTTATTAAAATTTTCAACATTCAGTTTCATTAAAATTATATAAAGTTTTAATGTAAATTAATGATATGCTATGAATTATAAATTAACAATAAAACATTTTTAAAAATAGAATTATTTTTGTGGAGTCATTAATACAAACAATGTACTTAAATAGTGCAAAATTCCTAATATTTCAACACAATTATTTGAACGAATTCAGACATGGAAGACATTGAAATTCATTATCAGAATTTTACATAAAAAAAAAAAAAATTGAATAGAATTTTTAAACCTGCAAAACTCATTTTAAAAAAATAATTTATCTATTTAAAGCTCTGGTATACGAGTATGTATAAAAATCAAGGTTAAATAAGTTTTGCTTCAAAGGGGTTTATCGTCTTTAGTCAAGTATGAGTCAAGTCAAGTTCATCGTCTTTAGTCAATATATGAGTTGAGATACCCTGACTATTTTTTCTATTTCTTTGACATTTCAAACATTTTTCTTTGCATTTACAGTATTTATTCTTTATCACAGATTTATATTTTCTCGTAAGTTAGCGAGTGCTTGTGGATATTGGCCAAATATGGCGCGTCAATAAAACCAATCAACCAATAATGTAAGTTTCCTAAGGAATTAAACAAAATTTACATGAGAAATATAAAGGATTTAATCCTAATAATAAGAGATATTTTATACGTGCACACACGCATATAAACACAAAGAGAAATCATGAAATAAAGTATTAGATTTAGGTTTATCATTTCTGACAATAGCAATTACATTAAGACAAATAAATGAAGATACAGTTAATTTTATTATTAAATCAGCTAAGAAATATGGTTTTCCTAGAAGCTTTGAATGAGTATGAATACAGTGTTAGTAAAGAGAAGTAAAAAAATTTGATTTTAGTAATTTTAAAAGTAAATATTATTAAAAGGTTATGAAAAATTCCATTTAAAATTCCCGTATAATTTTAATACAAATTATGTTGATGAGCGTCCTAGCAATTATCTATTACTATTTAATAATAAATCTTTTAGCAAAGTTATAATAAAGTTAGAGAAATTTCTAATAAATTTACTGTTATGAGTAATAAAATTGATTATATATATATATATATATATCCTCGTATTTTTAACACCCAAATTTCATAAAACTCTAATAAAATTTCATGTAGAAATTATTGGTTTTAACATTTATATCACAAAGCTGGAAAAATTTTACAAGAAATTAAATGCAATGTATAGAGATAATTTTAACAAGACACCTATTACAAGCATTAAAAATAGACATGATATAGTCAATTATGAAAAAAAACATAGTTTTTTTTTCCATCCATAGCTATAATTTTGAAGATCTAATTAATTCAACAGATGTTGAATATCTTATAAAAGTTTTGAAGCAGTTCTTAAGAAATCAATATTAAAATATTTCTTTCTTATGAAAATATTAACATACTTAGTTAAATTTAGTATGGAAAGAAAATTTTGATATATTTAATAATAACTTGCAACCAAATAAAAGGCATATTGCCAGGTGGGCTTTCAGTAGAAGAGTAATAATGTTGCTAACGCATTATTACATTCCTACGATATATATATCTCCGATAGAAAATTCTTTAAAGAAACTACTGCCAACAAAAAAATTAACTTTTAACTATTGTAAATGTTAAAGTCTTCTCGAAGAAAAAGACTGATTTTCATTCATATCTTTATTCGTAGCTTTATTTTTAGGAATATTTTTTGATTGATTCTGTCTCGAGATAATTTTTTTATCGTTTTTTTAATATTATTTACTAAAGATATGTTTCTTTTCCTGAATTCTTCATATAAAAGATTGAAGATATTGCAGTTTTTGTAAAATCATTGTGTTTCTCCGTAGATTTATTTATTTAATAGCTTATAATTCCCATAAATTAAAACATTATCATCATGTGGCTTTTTTATAGGTATTATGTTGAATATATGATACTCAAGAATTAGCCTCATGAATGTATTCATGCTCTTGTTTTTTTTTTTTTTATTTTATTTATTTTTATTTTTTATTTTTATTTTTTGAAGAAATTATTAAAGATTTACAATTCAGATTGAATCAAAATTCAAAATGAATACAATCCCACATGAAATTGTTTGGTTTTTGATTCCTGAAATATCGCTTGAACTTTCTGCCATGGCTGTACACACTTCAAAAATCATCGAAAATGCAAAATATCTTTCTATTAGTCAACATTATACCTTTCTAGTCAATACTAGTTTTTACATTTTATGCGAGTTTTGGAGGGTAAAGGTTAATAATACAGGAGCCCTTTTTTTTTTCTTAAGCATATTTCTTGCTAAAATGATCATTAAAATTTTTGCATATATATATATATATATATATATGTGTGTGTGTGTGTATTTGTGTGTGTGTATGTGTATTTGTGTATATGTGTGTGTATGTGTAATGGGGTCTTCTGGACTATTTAACAGCTTTCTGAATCAATTTTTACAAGGCCTGATTTTATTTGTAAAACTACTATAATTTCAGACCTCGTACGGAGTTCTTATCACACAAGTAAAAACAGAAACTAAAGGCTTTTTTTTATTGAACGAAATCAATTCACATACTTACAGCTTTAGAGGTAAAAGTTTTTAAGAATAAGTAAAGTAAGTTTTGATTTGAGATAAACAGTACAATATAACAGAAAAAAATTGAAGATAATGCAAGTTGTAACTGTAATGCGAGAAGCTAGATATTCTCTTAAATATAAAAAGACTTACGCTAAGTCAAATCTGTATCTCGGATGCAATGGCGATTGGCGGCAGATTAGTAACAATGAAATTTAAAATACTGAGTTATCTTCTCGATAGCATTAGAAAACACCATTATATGCAAAACAAGAAAATACAATTTACTTTAGTTCTTATATGGTTTGCGAAATTAATGTGAAATCTCTAAAAGAAATAGGACCAATAGACATAGTAAAATTTAACACCAAATATAAACTCAAAATAGAAATGAACATCAATTCTAACTTTGCAGAAAAATAATCTTTTACTTACATGACTAAACTTTTATTCATTTATGATTGTTTATCATTTGTCACCGATAATTACTCATAAATAACTACTCGATATTACTGTATGTAAGATCTACTCTGAATTAAATCAAGAACTCTAACTTGATTAAAAGAATTAACTTGCCTATTTCTATGATTTTACTTCCTCTCTAAAGTTGATAAAAATTGAAGAATTTGGAAGCTATATCGTGTGAATATTAGCAATATAACTCTCTGGAATAATACACTATTTCAAATAAACTTAACTGAAGTTTCATAAATGCAACTTAAATAAATTTATGTGTGTCTTCTTAATAGATTACAAAAAATCTTCAGTGAGCATCTATTACAAAATGGTTTCTTCGCTGGATTGCTATCATTTTAAGTGAATATCGAATTGCTCATATTGTATCAAGTATCGTATCTTTTTTTTTTTCAAATCCATTACGGCATTTATTTTAAAGCTTGTATATAATGCATCTAAAAATACCCCCGAAGTTATGAAGCATAAAAATTATCTTGGGAAAAAACTGTGGTATAAGTTTTGTAATGGTTCTAACCCAAGCAGAACTATTTCTGTGGCCTCTTTCTGAGAGCAAGTGAATCACAAACACTAAAAAAGTAACCTTTGATCTCTGACCTAGTTTGTTCTTGCTAATCCTCGAACCATAAATCGAAGTTTCAAGATTGGGTAGCACATACCGAAAAAAAAATGTATATTAGCAACTCAGAATTGTTTCCCCTTATTTTTAAGTATCCTATTTTTTTCATTTAGGATATGAATTTGATTTGCCTCTGACACTACAAATATACTCTTAGTCTGAAAACACACCTTCATTTTGATTATATTTAAAGTTACATAAAGAAAGTCAATAAATTTCTCTTTTATCAAAAAATAATTATATGCGATTGTAATTGATTAAATACTATAAATAAATTCTATGAATATTTTCAATTATCTGATTAATTCTTTTTTTTTGACACCTTTTACTTATTATCATTATTTAAATTGAATTTTTTTGTATGTTTTAAAATTTTATCAATTGAATTTTCGTTTTTCTAATTGCTGACATATTCTCAACTGGATAAATATAATTTAAAATTCTAAGCCAAAACAGAGTTCATATAGCGTGTTATGAGTTTTTAGTTCCACGTAATTAGGAAGCATGAGACATGTGGTAAAACTCTGCCGAAATATATCCAAATTTCTATGTTAAGAATGCAAACGAGTTTTCATTTAAAATGCATTGAAACATAATCAGATTTCATCATTCGTTCAAACTGTTTAAACGATCCTGAAGCTTTTTAGTGTTTAAATATAATTAAAATATAATCTAAAAAAGATTTAATTTTCTATAAGTTTAAGTTAATCTTAGTAATACACCTTCAAACAAGCATAGAAAAACTCCAATTACCATAAATTTTTTCCATGCGGAATTATAAATATCTCATATATTATAATCGTAATTTTAAAACGAATAGTTAACTTGAAAGCAAAATTAATCCAGTAATAATATATACAGGGTGTCTTAGAACTCGGTTGCTTAAGTTTCAAAGAGAGGTAAAGTACACTCAAGTGACTCAAATTCCCATAGCAGTACTGTGTCAGAAATACTTCCCAGACGCGGTAAATGGCGTTGTACACTCGCGGAATTCCCGAGTGTTCTTGCAGAGACTCTTCATCTAACTCATTGATTCAGCAGTAGTAGGATGACTAATTATACGAAGATAGTGGATATGCATCTTGCATACGAAGTTGCGGAATTTAATGTTCAAGCCACACAATGAGTGTGCGCGCAATTTATATTCGGAGAGGAATACTTTTAGCATTAAACACTTGGACACCTGCTCAATTCTGCCGTAACATTTGTAACCACTTAAACGCCTCATTTGACCAAGAGGAGATTGACCGGTGTGGTCCGGTGCATAGGCCTCTTGGATCGGTGACCTATAATACTTTGACTACTTCTGGGGACATATCAAGGCACTGGTGTATGACATCCCCATTGAAGGCACCGAGAACTTGGTTGCACGCATCGCAGTAATTTCTTTGGACGTCCAAGAGGAATCTTGAAAAAGTGGGAACTTCTTTGGGGAAGTCTCAGAGAGAAGCCCAAAATCTTGGAGAATTTTCGGGCTTCCATGCTCCGTAGATGTGAGGCTTGTATTACAGGGTTGTTAATTTAGTGTCTGACGGCAATTTGAACACCTCCTTTGACCTGTATGTAGTTGATCGTGTTACTTTTGTCAATATTCATTGAATAATAAACCGCATATTCGTTTACACGGTGCCCTTTCCTTTCTTGAATTTTATGCATACACTATATTATGACAATGTCATTTCCGACCTAGCATTGCTATGTGATTCCAAGTCGTCTGCGGAAGCCCTATCCCTCCCATAAGTTTGTACTATAGCGATAGGACGCCCTGTATACTGTTTTGTTAATCGTATGATTTTCCAATAAATGCATGTTTATAATATTCATTCATGTAGCTACTTTACGCATCGCTGCTCTTAAAATTATTACGTAACTATACATCAAATAAATACAATGCATCAAAAGCGAATTCTTTTTTTTTATATATATAATTATAAGTTTTCATTACTCTCTATCTCTTTCATTTTAAATTAGAAGGTGAACTTAAGAGATTTTACAGGCAATTCACGAGCTTTTTAAAATACTTCTTCATAAATACCAAAAAAAAAAAAAAAAAAAAAAACCTCAGAGTTGATAAAACTCTTAATGCTCAATTTTCGAATTACTAGTTCTTTTCTCTCACAAACGTATTATTTCCTATGACCTTCAGAGGCTTGAAGAACGGAAATCGGCTCGCCTATTTGTCCACCTGTGTCATTTACCATGGTATGAAGTATTTGGAAACGGAATCTCAGATTTAGATTTTAACCACAGATTACCAAATAATTTTGGTTCAAGTACTTAAGAAACAGTTTTTGCCTCATTCAGCCTTATAGTTTCTCGATCGACATCGCTACACTATTGAAATCTATTTTGTCTACTTGTAAATTGTAGAAATTGCAAAATAGTATAAGTTATAAAAATAATTTAACATTCAAAAGTGTAAAATGGGAGAGAGAAATACATTGTACCATAAATTCTCATCAATATACATTCACAAGAAATAATGTCACCCCATCTTTTATCTTCGAATTCCTGAAAATATGCCTCTGGACCAAATTTTTCGTAAACTTACTTTGTACATTGTTAATTAGTTCGTATATTACTTAATCCCTTAGTGAATAATTTTAAAAATTAATAATAAATCTCTCTAAAGTAAAAAAAAAATACTCTTTTTTTCTTTTTCGAGAACTAAGAGTAGTTGTTCATTAAAAAAAATTTAAGATGGCAATTTTAGAAAGAATGCGCGTTTTAAAAATTTTAAGAAAATAATGATTTTTAAATTGTTCATTTATTAAAAAAAACAGAGAAATATTTGTTGAATTTGAAGCTAATTTTACAGCTATACTTTTTTTAAATATATAAATTACCTTGTAGGTATATCTATAAATTAAAAAAAATTAAAAACTATCAAAAAGTTTATAATGCTCCACAAAATGCAACTTTCATTTCTTACCTCTATTTCGTAAAATATTTATCTTTCAATGAAGAGGTCAATGTTTTTTTATTCGTTTGAAGAATAATGTAATCAGAAGTTGGAAAATGGAGGAAAGAAAACCCATAAAAAATTTATTAAATGATGGTAAGAATTTAATAAAAACAGATAAAACTATAAACTGATCGACAATTGTGCTGTCGAAGTATCAGCTGAATTAAAAAATTATAATAAAAAAAATTCAAATTTTAAGAGGCACATTAGAGAGAAAATGAAGTTGGAAAAGGTCATAAGATAATTTTGAATTAAGTTACCATGAGAAGAGAATCGTCAAGTAAATATTGATTTTAACATGGGTGCTTGAAAAATTGCTTTTAGAACATTAGTAGCTTTGTTTAGGTCTATTTTTGCTGAAACTGTTAGAAGTGTCCTCAAAAGAGAGATTTCAATGGTAGGAAATATCGGGAAAAAAGGCATTTATTAGTAACATAAATAGAGATAGGATGCTGAAATTTGCAAAGGAATATATTTTGAAATCAGGACAGTTTGGAAAAAAGGTTGTACTTAGTACCTAACGCAAATTTTTGATATTACTGGAAGTAATGGAGGTCAAAGTGTGAGGTGAAAGACAGATTCTGCATTCCATCCATAGAATACAATATCAATCGAGAAGCACCGAAATAGATAACATTCACAAGAGTAGAAGGGCTAGTACTTATCGATTGAATAATAATCAAAATAACTTATTTTAATATTAAGAATATATTATTTTTAAGAGAAATTTGGAAAAAGAAAATTGGGTTTACTGAGAACAAATTTTGCATTTCTAAAAGATTATGGTTCTAAATGTAGCAACGTCGTATGAGTGAGAATTACGTAAGTGTTCCACATCATCTGAGAATGTCTCCACAATCTTCAGACCTTAATATAATTAAAAATTCATGCTCCCATCTGAAGAAGGCAACACATAAACACTCTATAACAAATTAGAAAATTTTGAAATTTAATTTGCAAGAAAATAAAAATATATATATTTCTTCAGAAACAGATAAAACTTTTGTGGATTCAATGCCACATCATTTGGAAACAGTTATTGAAAAATAAGGTTATACTATGAAGTATTAATTTCTCATTTTTTTATATTTCTTAATGCAGGAATGTATTTGCATGCAAACTCTCAATTTTCAGGGATCTAAATTTTCGACATTTTCTTCCTCATTTCATCTAAATAAGATATTTTTTATTTAATTCTTACCTCTATATTTATATCGGTAATGATAAAAGTGTAATATCTCAACAGACTTATATTAAAGTTCGTGAATGTTGTTTTATTTCACATTTTTTTTCCTATCAAAATACATTCTTTCAATAGAAAAATAATTGTACCCTCAAATTTGTGATCGACTGTAGCTTTTAGTATTTAGATATTAGATTTGTTTTTAATAAACCACTTAAGCTTCTTTATCGCATGTTGTTTAACATGCGATAAAGAAGTTTTCATAGTTATAATTAAAGAAGTTAATAACAAAAGCTAGCTTTTTACAATGACTTTCAAAGCAGTTATTTGAATTTTTACCGAGAAAATTTTACTCTATAAAATATTGCCTTACTTTAGAATTACATAAAAAGTATGTAGAAAAAAAACTTAATTTTTGATTTGTAAATCGTCAAAGAGACGGGAATATGACCGCTTAATGAAGCAATAGGGAAATTACACTTGTGTGCAAAACTTAAGCAACAGGTGTTTTTTTTCTTTTTAACCATAACTCCACGAGAAATCATCTGGGAGATATGAAATTCAGAAATCAGAGACAGCATTTTATACTTAAACGATGACGAAAGCACAGTTGCACAAAAATGTATATATTGCATATAGTATGGAATCATACAAAAAAAGGTTTTATTAAACTCATACTATTGTTACACATAATTGCCTGTCCAAGAGGAAGAACAACAAACAGATGCTCCATAGTATAAGATATGCCTTCCCCTTACTGCAATGGTTGCTTCGCACCGTTTCTCCATACTCAGCACCAGATTGTCCAACAGTTCTTGAGGTAAGAGTGCCCATTCCTCAATCAGCATCTGTTTCAGTTGTTGGGTGTTCCCCGGAGGATGTAATTGTACCGCAAGGCATCTCACCAAAGCATCTCACACATGTTCTATGGGATTTAAATCAAGGGAGAATGCTGGCCAATACATTCGAGTGATATCTGTACTTTCTAGAAGTTATTGAACATTAGCAGTCCAATGTGGCTGTGCATTGTCATCCATAAAAACGATGTATGGTCCAATAGCATCTCGGAACAGACGCACGTGGGGAAGGATCACCTCCTTACAATAGCGATCTCCGGTTACAGAACATCTGACGAAAACATGGAGCTCAGTCCGCCTGTTCAGCGTAATGCTTCCCCAGACGACAGCTCCAGGACTAAAGTAAAAATTTCCTTCCGTGATGCTACTGGGATGAAACTGTGCCCCGACCTCTCTTCAAATCAGATAGCGTTGAGAATCGTTTGTGGTCCGAAACGACTCTCATCCATAAAGAGGACACGACTCCATTAATGAGATGCTCAGTTTTTGTGCTCTTACCTTTCTAACAGCTGTACCTATGATTTGGAAGGCTTTCCAAGCACGCGAAGCGACACTTCTGTTGATTCCGAACTCTTCAGCTACACTAGTAAAAAATACGCCCCTCCTCCAGTTTTCCAATCATTCTTCCACTTGTTAAGTCGTCCATGTGATTTCTTCTAGCCATATTTCCCGAAACACCTTGCCCTTGCAGCGAATGTCTTTAATTACGCATCCATTGTTCCTTTCATTATAGTCTTGAGCCGCGCGCGCCGGCCACAAGCGTTTTGCGTACATTCACGTCGCTTATGACGTTTTGTTCCTGACATTTGCATACGCAACACCTTTCTACCCAATTGCGTATTCAATGTATTGATAGCAATAATCCTTTTCCTGCAATTTTATGGCTATCTGCTTAAAATTTATAATGTTGCTTAAGTTTTGCACACCATTGTATTTTGTATTGCTAAAATTATTCATAATACTTGACAAATTCAGAATTATTTAGAAACAACTGAGTGCATCTTTTTTTTTATATAAAATTAACGGGAATATTTCATAACGATAAAAGTAATAAATAACTAAGATTTGGGGAAATTCGGATAATGAAGTAATATTATTACCTTAAAAAATTTTGCTTCTATTGGTTTTAGATTCCAATCTCAAACAAAATTCAATTCTTCTTTTTAACATTTTAATGATAAAAATAGAAAAATATACTTTTTACAACTTTTGGCATATAACTTTTCATATTAAGATCCATTATTTTAGTATTTTGGTGACATTAATCTCAATTTTTAATTCAAAATATCTCCTTCCCGATGTATAAATATATAAATAATTAAATTTAGAAACTGGAAACCAATTAAAGGTAAGCAATTAAACTTTTATAAAGGACAATGATATGATAGTCTTTCTTTTAATTTTTTTTAATTAGTTGAAATCTACGAGTATCTCTGTCCTATGTTATTGTCATTTTTAAATACGAAACATTCTAAAAATTATTTACAATCTATAAGATCAAATTCTATGTGAGTTCATGAATAGTATCTAGTTCAGTAAGAATCTTCCATTTTTTAAATCTAAATCAAAAATAAAAAATCCTGTTTATATATGTGGTAAACAGAGCAAGGTTGTTTGCATTTCATTTTAATAATCTTAAGCTTTTAATAATACTTTATTTCATGTATATTTATATGAGTATTTTCTATGAATGATATAATTGATGATAAATATAATCATGAAAATTTTGTTTTACGTTTATTTCTTAATTATTGAGGCATTGTATACACTCACGCACTCACACACGCACGCACGCACACATATATATAAACATCAAAAGTATTACCATTAACTACAACAATTAATGGAAAATAAATGATTAATGTTTCACTGAAACTATGTTTATGTCTGGAATTTTGCTTAAACTGCTAATTATATGTTAATGAGTTTTAAACTTATATTTAGATCTTAACTTACACATTTTTAAAAGTAGGACTTTTAATATTTACTTTTAAAATTTAAAATAACAAAATTCAAGCCCAAGACAGTCTAAAAAAACAACATCGATTGAGTTATTAATTAAATTTTAACATTTAACTCATAAAAAGTTGTTTGTGTTTTAAAAAAAGAATTTTAGAGCATTTATGATATATTATTCTTGGCAGTGTATAATTATTTTAAAAAATAAGAATTTTTAAAAATTCAATAAGGCAAGTTATACCATGAGTACAAATAAAAATTAACAAATAAATTACAAACTAACTCGATAAAATAATTAAATATTTTTTTAAAAAAAGTTGTTAAATAATAAGTTTTAATTATTAACCTTCACAAAAATGTATAAATGACAGTTACAATTTTTTAAAAATGCTAATCAAAAAATTATACGAGTTTCTGTTGCATTCTGAAAGTCTTACTTAAATGACTTTTTTGGCTTGTTTCAGAAAATAACTGGTGTCATTATTTTTCTCGTTTTAATATTAGTGTCCTGGATATATCATTCGAAAAAATAATCATAATTAATTTCAGTGGGCTGAAAATAATTTGGATAGGTTGGTTAATTGAAATTTAATGGCACTGAATCTCTAGTAAATATTGTTAAAAGACGTGGTAAAAAATGAATCCCTCACAAAAATTTTGAATGATTTTGAATTCTATTTTTTTATGATGGATAAAAAGTGCAATATCGAATGCTCAGCATGATTCTGCGTTCAAACAGATTAAAAACACATTACATTGCTAGAAGATTAAACTAAAGGAAATAAAACTTACTAATATTCATAATTGGCTTAAAAAATAAAGTTTTGTAGTCACAAGAGCTCAAAATAGAAATACATAAATAAAAAAAAAGTTGGTCAAACTGCGTAAACAATATAAGGAAGATTAAAACATTTTGTATAAGCAGACGCTAGTGCTGATTTCTAATTCTCAGTAGGCTTTAAAAGTTGATAGTATTCCATATCATTCAACATTACAGATTCGGCATCGGGAAAACAATTTGGAAATATTGTGAATGTTTCAATTTGATTTGGGTTTTTTCCCCCTAAAAAAAGATTGAGTAACTTTGCCGTGCAAGAACGATTTTTTGCACTTTTATGCTCTAAATACTTTTCTTAGATAGACCTTCAACCAAACAGCTCATTTGGATGCTAAGTATCTATTTTTGAAACTTGATAATGAAAACGAATTCGTGTTCCATTTAATTGAAAAGATATGTATACATCTACAGACGTTTGTAAGAAAATGTAGCGTTAATCAAGATTCATTAAAATATGATCATTTCTTATTAGTAAATGATATGCTATTATTGGATCCTTATTATAGCTTTGTTCTGAAATAAAACTTCTATTCTTTTGTATATTTAGCTGCTGCCCAAGCGAAATAATGTTAAGGAGTATATATTCTTCTTCATATTGACACACTCGTCTACAATTTTATGAACGTAATTATTTGTATAATTCACTTAATATTCTCAGATAAATATCAAAAGTGTATTTAAAAATTATTGAAAAATTCTAGATATTTTTTCGAGAATTTAAAGTTTCAATAACTTTTCATAGTATTGTAAAATTTTATTTATTAATAGTTGTTTTATGGAGCAGTACATATAAGGGATTTAATACAAAAAAAAACTTTTAGAGATTGCAATGCAGAATATTTTTCATGCGAATTTAAATATTTTTTCTTCAAAATTTGTATAAGAAATAATATGCTTCTACGTTTGAAGTAGTTGCTTTATAATTCAAAAGCAGAAAATTTTATTTGATTGATTTGAAAAGAATATACGTTAAGATAACTACGCAGGAGAGAATTAAATCTTTTAAAACCGTTTTTTTTTTTCAATTTTCGTGTTCTGTCTTAATTATTTTCAATACATCTGGTGCATAGTTGGAGAATGTCAAAATATGTATATTTACCTCTTGTGTGTAAAAGAACTTTATGGAACATTATGAAGTTTGCAGAGCAATACTTCAGAAGGAGCATTATGCTGTTAAAAATTTGTTCTTGATGAGCTAAATGGGGAGAAATATTCTTTTAATATTGCTTGTTTTGTCTTCAAATTATGGGTACGCACAAGATTTATTCCTAAACTCTTTTTCTAACATATATAGTTTTTGACGTTATTAACAGCTTTATTCTATTTCTTTTTCTTCCTTTGTTATTTCTAGACAAAGTTATGATTAGGGGGGGGGAAAGAGACTTTAACCACTATTTTGTACGTTCATTGATTGAATGATTGTTTATTATCGTCTTACTTAGAAGCAACCCGAGAGCATCGTTAGGGGGAAATTTAAACAAAGGCAAAAATCTGTAGTAAGAAGATATTCAGGGGAGAAAAAACTGCTGTTGTTTATTTAAATACAGTCAAACTTTCATCGAAATAAAAGAAAACTCTAAATTTTATTATTTTTCACGTTTTCTCAAAAACGGATTTATGTTTAATGTGGTGGGGGTGTCCGGAGTATTTGAACCTCATCAAAATTCTTTTTATTTTCAAATCTCGTTATATTTTACTGGTTGTGGTGACAAATTATGTATATTTACACCTCTTGGTACCTCTAAAAGGCTATGTTTTTATTGATTAAATTTTGAATATATCACTTTATCTGTATATATTTTTTACTAAGTTTGTTACATTGCAAAGTGCTCTTCTTGCATTACGTTTGTTTGAACTTAGAATTTAATTTTCGTATTTTCAAATAACATTTTCTGCAGGGAAAATGGGTCTGTAAAATATATTAAACCTGCTAATCTGTTACAAGCCAGTACTAGAATTTTTAAATGTTGTATTTCTTTCTTTCTTTTGGTTTTTTCGCTCTCTCCCTCTTTTATTTTCATTTCTTTTCGAACATCGGTTTATTCTTTTTCATGTTTTTAAGTTTATCTTCTTTTATTTTTGTCTGTCAGGAAGAAGACAGATTCAGGTCTTTTTTCTCTTTCTTAATTGTTTTTTGGTATAATTTTTTGTTTACTAAATTTTTAAGGTTAAATTTTTTTTTCATTCTTCTTTTATTTTTCCATGATCTAAAAAAAATTTTTTTTTTGCAAGTTTCCTTTCAATTATTAAAAGAATACTGTTTAAGCTTTATTCCTTGTTTATAATATTTTAAAATCATTTCAATTATTTCTCTATATTAATGACATATTATTTTAATTATATATATATATATATATATATATATATATATATATATATATATATATATATATATCCATTGAGTGTATCCGAGTCCCTCACTTATGCGGATGTTTTTGAACCTACAAAATCAGAAATTTCAAATTTCGTACTCAGATAACAAATCTCTTTCTGTATACACACTCTGATTCTATTTCCCTACATCAATTACAAAAAAGCTAAAAAGCTGCTTTTGTAAATAGTAATTCGAGTGTCCTTTACTCCCATTACATTTCCAAATCGTATAATGATACACAGTACAAAGATTAACACTTCGGAAAAAGCAAACGATTTTCCTTCACTGCCAACGCAATCGTATTAAATTGCTATAATCATGTTTAATGGTGTCACATCCGGTTGGAAAATAATCACCTGCGTCAAATTTCAGTAATTTATTCTTATTATACTTCAGATATGTGGATTATTTTCCCATTCGTACTACTTTCCAAGAGAATAATTAAGAATTTATTATACACCTTTACATTCTTTTCAGTTTTAAGGAAATGGTCTCTCAATTTATTTAATAAAATTGTGTGATCAAATGTCATCGAGGGTATGAGTAGAGTAATGCTTTTTCTATTTTGTTTGGTTAATTAAGAATATTTTCTTTGTTAAATCTGACATTTAATTTCAAAATTATTTATTCAAAATTTTTCAAGTTTTTAATAAAAGAACATTTTTGGTTATGCTTTATTGTAGGTTGTCCGTTTCTTGTTATTTTACAAAACGATATTTTAAATTGAAAATAAAAAATAAAAAGCGGAGAATAGGAAAAAGATGAAGCGTAATAAGAAATCCGGCTGAAAACATTTAATCTAATTTATTTGAGAGCAAGAATATTTTGGCTTGAGTTTACTGTAAGATATGAAAATTACAACATAGTTAGAAAATCCAGGCATAACGATGCAAAAAACATTTAGTAAAAATGAAAGAATATACACATTAAATATCATGCTCACTTCATTGCACCTTGGATTGAAATTGAACAGTAATCAGTTTTGCAAAATATCACGAATACATACGTAAGATTTATTAATATACGGAAGTTGTAATTTTGTTTAAATTGATTACATTTCTATATGTATCAATCAGTTTAATTAGTCGCTCATTACACAGAAAACAATATTTGCATTTAAAATTGTAACAACAGATATAACAAAAATATTTTTAATTTTTCATGAAATTAATTTAATGTGTAATTATTTCTCCCTCGTTTCATTAGAAACAAAGAATGTTATTAGCTTAACTCATCTCTAAAATTGATTTAATATGAAAGAAAATTTTATTCATTATTTTATTACACAATAAAGATATTTTGGTAATGTATTCTATGATGCATGTACTCTTTATATATTTAATTATTTGAAAAATTAATTTATTATTATTATATTTATCGTTATATTTTTAATTATTACAATATGATTTGAAGAATTAGCTTATTATATAGCTTTACATTCTTTTCAGTTGTAAAGAAATGAACAATTAGAATTTCTAATAATTAATCAAGAAATCGAACCCCATATTTATTCTTATACCTTAAAATGAACTCTAAGAAAGATAGATGTGAAAAATGCAGAAATTAAATTAAAAAATAAAGATAATCCTCATTTTTTTTAAAAAAAATTATTGTACCAAAAATGTGTGAAAAGAGGCAAAAACATATATCAGTGAATTTTATTACAAAAATTCGCTTTCAACAAAAAAATCAAGAATGTCCATTTTACATTTTTTCAAAAATGTAACATTTTTCTTTGGTGATTATACCAATCTTACGTAAACTTATTAAAATTGATGTCTTAAAATTGTTTTATTATTCGTAATTGCGTTATAAACTAAAATATTCAATTCAGAAAATGAATATTAAAAAAGTAATTCTTTTATCAGAAGTTTTCTTCCTTCCTTTTTTTTTTTTAATGAATATGATATATTTTGTGTAATATATGTAGTACTTTGTTTGATGATTATAATATCAAGAAATAAATAGTTTATCTTACATAGTTTGTTAAGACAGTTAATAAGCTGTGACGTCTTTTTTTACATGTCTTCTATTGCATTTGTGAAATTATTGACTATTTAATTAATTGTTATGATTTCTGTAGAGTTAAATAATTAGGGGTAGTCGCTGCAATATTTTTAAAATTGTTAACTCGTTTCACATATATTTTCAATAAATTCATATTTATGACGATACTTATTAGACGAACCGTGTATGTAAAAAGGTCTGTCTCATGGTTCCAAAAAAAAGTTATAACTTTTATTTCAAACAACTTATTAGAATCAATTTAAATGGAAAATAATTTACTATTTTTTAAAAGACAACAGTCTCAAATAAAGCTATTTTTAAGAAAATCGATTTGTAGTTTTAAATATTGTAACATAACAAGCTTCGGTGAAAAAGAAATAAGAAGAAATATTATAAAGCTGCCTACTCAAATTATTATGCAAGAGTAATTAATTGAAGATCATATTACGATTTATGATGAGATTGATGACAAATCTATTAGAAATAGGTTTTTTGGTTACGAATGTTGCATTACGTCATCTTAGTAAAATAACATTTAAAGAAACATGAGGTATTTAATATACATAACTCTCAATAATGATTAAAGGTGAAAATGAAATAATATATGTTTATAATTTAAATCATCCTTAATTCTAATGTAATAGTCAATAATAATGTTTACATACAGTATACAATGAAGCTACTGTATGGATAGAATATGACGAAAAAGAAAAAAAGTTTTTATTTATAAAAATTACTTTTTAATACGATTTTTTTAATCTGTCAATTTTAAAAAAGTTATAATTATTGCGAAGTATTTAGTTTTTTGATCACAGCAAATGGATTCTTTAGAAAAATGTGATGAATAAATAAAAGGGTCGTACTTTAGAATGAATTAGGAAATAAAACTAATTCATAGGAATATCTTTAAGCGCTTCTCTTTTAAATTCTAAAGGCAATTTCCCCCTTCTGCTTTTAATTTAAATTTCTAATTTTTATTCAAGCTTTTGATTGAAAGATAATCTTCAAAATAGGAAATATATATGTATATATATAAATGTCAACGTAAACAAAACGTCGTTCTTTAACACTTGTGAACTATACATAATCTTTATACTTTTTTAACTAGATAACATATGCGATAATTTATTACATTATTATGAGGGCGGGTGAAAAAATTCAGTTTTTAAAGAACAATTACCAGTTAGCCTTTGTGACCACGGTAGCCTAGTAGTCGTGCTCGGGGACTCACTGCCAGCATTGTTTTCATCTAGTCGTGGATTCAAACCCTCTTGATCACTAACGATTTCTGTAGTGGAGCTGATGCACTGATCTAACTGAGATCCTAAGTCCTCCCGCTGACGCGGCTTGGAAGTTTCTGGTGGAACTTGCCAGCTCAGATGTCGCCCTCATCACTTCACCGAAACTTAAAATTACGATGTCTGTCACAAATAGTCCTCCTGTTTTTTCTCAGTGCGACGTTAATAAATAATCACTCCCATTTGTAAAACATTGGACAAATTGAAACGAAACTTGTACATTTCTTTTAATCTTTTATATAATGTGCATCTTTTAATACATGCGTAAATATGAATACAAAAAGTATCAAAATTACAGGTTAATCATTTTTAGAAGTTGTGAGGGCTACATTTTTGTCTTCAAACATTTTATCATTTCATTTTATTCTCAGAACATTTAAGGACAACGTGCTTTCTTCTGAACCTTGAATATTTGGGAGTGAAAACTGAATAATTTTGCTATTGTATTGAACAAAAATATTTACTTTTTCAGTCACATTTGAAGCAAAAATAAAAACAGCTAAATCCTAAATTTCGTATGAGGATGCATTTACTAAATTATGCTCCAGCTGGAACATGTCTCAAGCATGTTTTCTCGTCTAAGTTAAACAAACTGTTTTAATAATATATTGATTTATCATTTATTAGCCTTGTACTTAGAAGCAACACCAGTGTTATTGACGAAGGGCCTCCTTATTTAGAGCCTCGGTTAAGTGTGCGTGACGAGGACATCATCTGTGTGTGAGCCGAAACTCTCTCTTTTAACTTCTACACCATCGCAAACTTGAGGGCTTTGAGCATCGACAGATTTAACGTGCATTAGCTCCACTAGGCCACGTGACTTTAGTGATAATAAGACTCGAACCCAAGACTCAACGAAGCCACGCCGACCGTGAACTCATGACCAGGACCATTCGGCTATCACCGTCGATTTTTATGACACAAAAACTGAAAATACAGCATATTTTTCATTATATAACTGGTTTATTTTCTTAACAAAGCATTTTAAATGTATTTTCCTCAAAACATAAATTTTCTTAAAATGCTCTGTAGTTACTTTTTTAATTCAGAAAATGCAATAGTTGATTCTGCAATTCATTCACATTCCTATGGTGATTTCCTGCCGCAAAAATAAATAATAATCGAAATGGAGCCATTTAACTCCCATTCACCCATCCAATAAACTAAAAACCCAAACAAAAATGTTAAAGCTTCTCCGAAATGAGAGAGTTGAGTTTTTTTTCCCACAGTTTCTAAATCAGAAATATGAACTGTGACAAGATTATGAGAGTAATGTGACACAATTGGTGTTCTCAGCGCATTCAAAGGAAATGTCAGAAGGAAAAGAAATCCACTCACAGAGTGAATCCATGTGTTTGACCTCCAGGAGTCATTTGTGTCTTTCTGTCTCCAACGTAATATTTTTTCTGGTAGGAGTGTTTTTTAAACTAATTAATTATATCTCTGGAATTCTTCGAGGGCACCGAACTTTCCCCCTTTCACAAAAAAGAAAACAGAGTATACGAACCCATTTAGTTCTCTTTAAAAAAATTAAATGGTTTCATGTGCATGTACGAGCGAGATTATATATTTTTCATTTGGAGCATTTCATCTTCTTTTAAAGGATGTATTTTGAGTTAAATTATCTTACTGCTGCACTTTTTTTTAGAATGGTTATTGTTCAAATATTGTTGCAATTCATACTTTTCAATAATTCAATTCAATTTTATTAATATTTTAGGAGTACTGCATACCATACAGTACTGTTAAGGGCTTATGATGTCAAATAAAAAAAATGTGGAAATATTTGATATATCATTGCTGAAAAACGAAGCAATCTGGTGTCCTACAGTTTGTAACTGAATCTACGAATTCTTCAACTTTATAGGTTTCTTTCTGGGACAGCTAATACTTAGGTAGCTCTTCTTGTAAATTTAAGTAAAGTAAATAGATCTAGATAATTTGTGCATATTTCCATTTTAAAAATGAAATTAAAGAAAAAACACTAGAAGATTAGGTATGTGTAACTATTAAAAATAATGATATCTCAAAAAATCAAGACTAGTTTTGAATGATTTCGTTAATTTTTTTTTCAGAAACTAGCATTTTTAAAGGAATCAGAATTCGACTTTCACTGATTTTAAAATTAACAAGCATGCATAGTTTAAGGAACTAGAGCCTGGCTGTAAAAGTGAAATATACTATAACTCATCTATTCCCATATCATCCCAATTATTACTTTCGTTCTGAGAAAAATAAGTTAAGTAATATCTAAAGCAAAATTTCATGATTACGTAGTATTGTCCAGAGAGATATAAAGTAACAATGTAAATGATGTGGATTTCAAAATGTTAAATTGTTTGATGCGATGATTATATCTCTTGTTTGAAAAAGTTAGATGTGGTACCAAAAATAGAATCTTAAGCAAGTGACATAAGGAGCAGCTAACGTCATAGGGCTATTTTTTCTTGTTAGCTTCAAAGAGTTCACGTGTCGCTCCCTGGATAGTTTTTTGAAAACGTAAGAGATCATGATCAGTTAAGAACAGAAAATGGCAACGTTATGAACAATTCAAATGAGATAATGTCTCTCCTATTTGAGAAAAAGAGAAGACTCTAACAGAGTGAATATTTTTTTTATAAATATATTATATCTTTGTAAAAAGGTGTGGTGGTTTCCTTGAAGATCTATAAAGACTTGTTAAATAATAATAATAGTAAATTCAGATTTGAATACATTCTCAAACTTCTTATTTAAGCTCAGTCAAATCGTGGTATCATAATTTTTTTCAGGGTTTTGACTTTTACAAGTTGAAAATATTTTTGGATCGTGGATTTCATTTTTAAACATTCTGTAATTGTTTTTTTAATACTAATACAATGACATTTGTCTTATCAGTCACCAAATCAATTGTTTCTGTAGTTTAACTATCCTCGTGTCCTAAGAATGTAAATAAATTCTCGTTCAGAGAGAATAGAGAAAGAGGACGTGAACACGTTTTCTCAAGAAGATTGCTCGTATTATTATACTAAATTAAAAATTTTTTTTTTTAATTTTATGTCTGATTTTGGAATAGACGCAAATTCTACAGTGATATCATTTTAAGGTGCTATATAGTAATTTCGTCTCCTGGAAATTATAAAAAAGAAATTATAAGATCCATTCAATTCATATGTTGGGAAACCTGAATGAGATGTACCTTACTTCTTACTCTAAAGATATATTTTTTGGTGTTAGGAAAAAAATAAAATATTTTTTTTTTATAATTATTGGCTATATATACTCTGAATATTTCTTATCTGAGGGTCCGAGCTCACCAACAATCGTTTAAAGATACAAAATTCAGTCCTGCAGGAATGTAACCCCCCCACACAGCATTTACTTAATTAAACCAGCGCTTCTTATACAATAGGGTGACCGTAACAGCTTAGTGCTTAGGTTCGCAGACTTGCAGCCAAAGTTGTTTTCAACGAGTCGCTGATTCGATCCCTGATGCCATTTAAAACATGCTATGCAGTGGGGCTGGTACATGTTAAATCTAGTTCGTAGTGAACATTGTTAATAGAGTGCCTAGCTCTGTTGGGTTTTATCCCATCTGAGTTCAACTTGATAACTTCCAAGTGCCCATGACAATTAGGTGGATGCTTGCGGTAATAAAGGATTAATGAATTTAAAATTAGGATAATTGAATTAAAAATTTATTAATTTATTGAGATTTGTTTATTGAAATTAATTTATTGAGTTTAAAATTTGAAAGATGTGGCAATATAAAGATTTTCATGAGTGTTGTGATAGAAGAGCATGTTCAAGTTCCAAGTCCTGCCATGAGAGTCTTGTGGAAGTTTGGAGAAGGAAGTGCCAGTTCAGGTGTCGTTTTGGTCACTTGACCGAGGTTCAAAGTTACGAGTTTCGTAGCCAGTAACCCTCGTATTGCTTTTAAGTGCGACGTAATTAAATAATCAATATTGCACTGTTGGTGACGAACCCAAATGGGATTGCAAAGCAAAATTTTGGTGCTACCAAATTTTAATTTAGACTATACATTTAGAGAAAGATTAGTTGCAATCTGTTCTCTGAATTTTATTTCATTTAATGCTTTACATTTTTTTTTTTTTTTTTTGTTCTACACTGTTATAAAATCATAATTCTGACTAAGTTGTGCTGTAAATCATATTTACATTCTGAAAAAATATCAGTATGCGCATTATTATCTTTGTGTCTCATTACTATTTCAACATGTTTCGGAATCAAAATATGATCGCAAATGCATAAATAACGTCCTGCGCCACAGAGGAGAAAATCTCAGTCCCGCTTCGATTAATATTAAAACATTTTTCTAATGTAACTAGTCAGTCGTTTCCTTTTCGACAAGTGCAAGAACAATATAATATTCTGTTTTATTCGACTAAGGTTATTATTTATTTCAATAATTGTTATACGAGAAGTTATTTTATTTATATTTTAAGATAAAACTATTTTTTGCCCGTTGATAATAAAAATTATGAATATTTCATTTCAGTTTAACAAAAGAAATTTTTACTAAAAATTAAATATTTTAGAACTTGAATTGATTTAGTTATTATTGTTTAAATTAAATTACAAATAAAAAAAATCATGGAGGGAAGTGGTTGTTCGAAATTTTTAAGTGTGGGAATGTGGTCACAAGACTTAAGAGTTTAAAAATCTCTGATTTAAACCCACAAATTTACAAAAAAACATGTTTACTTTTAAATCAACAAAATATAAGCTGGAACAGATAGCTTAAGAGATCATAAGCAAATTACCAATAATTTAACGAAACAAAATCCAATTTAATATAATTTAATGATCAAGTAAAAGACCGTTAATTAAGTTTTCATTGGAAAAAAGAGAATAGTTCAACTAAAAAAAAACTTTTATTATACAAACTTAACAACGAACTAATAATTTAATTATATCTAGTCTACTATCTAAATGTAATCTAAAACTAATTTAAAGAGCGAAAACAAATATGTGTGTGTGTATCGATCATAATTATAAGAAATTTAACAAAAGCATCAGAAGAAAAGAAATAACAATAACCGTAAGAAATTCGTACAAGCAAAATGATCATAATGCTTGTTAAGCCCTCGGGATAATTTTTTTTAAAAAATTCGGTTTCGATCACGCATTATAAACAGAATAGAACACGTGCCTTAATATGTAAATTAAAGTACGTTCAAAATGCGAAGCTCACAATTTGTGATCGACGCTTGCGGGACAACCCATGCCACACTAATGAACAGGTTGTTCATTCAAACAAATGAACACATAAAACTTAATGATATCGATGTTATCTGATAACAGGCTTTTGGTGAAATATAAATTTCTATATCGAATGATTATAAGAACTCTTACGAAATTTCGGAGGCTGAGAAATGTAAAATAATCATCAACGTCTTACCAATGTTAAGGAAATAAAATTATTTGGATGGAGTGCGAAATTTATTGTGTTCCTTTTCAGCAAAAGCATTGAAGGCTACTAATGACCCTAAGAGTAATTAATCTATTTCAAATCGTTGCTTTAATTTTACTGTTGTCAATATCTATGGAATATTTGTTCTTATAACATATTTCCACATTATTTAACTCACTTATTCAAAATAAAAATATAAAGATAAATATGGGAGAAGAAATTAAGTTATTAGGGAAAAGTTTTCGTCGGATATACAGGATGCGACAAAATAACCCGGACAAACAATTTTTAATATAACTTTATCAAAAATAAATAAATTAACAAAATATAGCAAATAATAAATAAGAGAAGACTTTTACTAATAAATAAATTTAATTGGTTTCATTTTCACTGCGATGTAGAAGCGCAAACGCTTATTGAAAATTTCAGCAATGGGTCGCTACTATATTTAATCTATCCCATTCCCGCCACAGCGATTGCTTTAGAGAATCCAAACTTTCGTGTGGTTTTTAGTTCAGGCTCTAGACTCCAAAATGGACCATACACTGTAATCCATGAGATTCGGATCTGGCGAGTAGGGTGTCCATTTTGCAGATGATATGATGTCCGGAAAATGCGCCTTGCACCCCGCCCTCCACCACAGAAATGTGCCTTTTTTGGTCTTGTGAGCTGGTGCGGACTCTTGTTGAAACGCCTAGTTTACAGTACCGAAATGTGTTTTGGCTTACGGAAGTGCAACAACTTCTAAAATGTACCACTGGTACATTTTTTGATGTATTTTAAGTCTTCATCCCCAAAATCCAGAGGTATTTTGCTGCTTGCACTAATTCCACCCCAGACTATGACCGATTTTAGATATTAGCGATGTTCAATAATTACCGAGATACTCTACAAACCAGATCCTACCGTTCTGGGAGTTATGAATTTGTTGGACGGAAAAGAGCTTCTCATCAGTAAAAAAGAATCTTTCCCTGCCCCGACTTGCGGCCCATCTCTAAAGATTTCGATTCCTTTGGAGCAGCATGAATTTATTTTCTTCAGTGAGAAACTGGACTTTATGGAATTTGTAAGGCTTCTGTTGTTGCCATTCGCCGAACCGATCAGTCACTTATTACCATGCCACGAGTTATTTTTCAAATGGAAACCCTCGGATTTCTTTGAATTCTCTTTTTGATGGCCTTACGATTCTTGGAAGTGCTCACCATACGCTTTCGTCCACTTCCTGGACATCCACCATCATTGCCAAGCTCTTTGAAACGACAGATTGCATCAGACACGGTTGGCAGAGGCACATTAAGCAAACGAACGATTTCACACTGTCCTTGCTTAAACAAATCCAAACCAGCAGATCTTTTGCTTTACATTATAAAACAAAGCCAAAAAAAATACGTCAACTAAGAGATATATTATAAAATATTTTATAATTAAAGTGGTAAACGAAAAGAAATGCTCACAAACTAAATAGAAATTAATTAACTTCTACTCTATGATGCACTAACTTCGTCCGAGTTTTTTTTTTTTATCGGATTTTTGGGGCCCCCCCCTTTTTTTTAAGAAATAATTTTTTTTTTTTTTTCATTAGAGAACCAATTAAAATCTCCTCCTCACCGTAATCTATTTCGTGATCGTAGTGGTAATAGTAGCGGATTCGCAGTCGGCGTTGTTTCCGTCGAGTCATTGGTTCGAACTCTGATTAAACTAAGGATTGTCGCATAGAGAGGCCGATGCACGTTAAATTGGTTAAGATTCCAACTTCTCCTGATGGGGTGATATGGAAGTTTGGAGAGGGAAGAGTCTGATCAAGTGTCACCCTTGTCATTTGACCGAGGTGCAAAATTACGAGATCCATCGCCAACAAGTGTCGTGTTGCTTCTAAGTATGATGTTAATGAATAATCGAAAAAAATGAATGAATAATCGAAATAAATCGTTCGAAAAACGTGACTTTGGGTGTGGAGCCTAGGTTTTACAATGTTGCCAGAAATACAGATAATATTTTCGATGAATTGAATTATTTATTAATATCTATAACACTATTTATGTGTATGAAACTTCTCAATTTTTGTTATCCATCGTTTTGGTAGAAAGAGATTCCTTATACACGTTAAAATACGGTACATTTTAACTCAAGAATTCCATGCATTATTTTTTTCTATATTGATGCCAAAAAAAAAAGAATGTGAGTATCGATGAAAATTTAAGCAATTCTCCTACTGAAGAAAATCTTCCTGAATAACAAATATCTTGGTTTACAACATCTATGCACCATCTTGTTCGTTTTTAATATATATATATATATATATATATATATATATATGCAAATTAAGCAAAAGTTTGAGACACGTTATATACTGGAGGAAATTTCAATTTTCTTTAAAAAGAGAAATATACAACCAGTCATGCTTGAAACAAAAACTTCCTGAAAATTTCTCATTACGCGATTCAATTCTGTGAATAAACTACGCCACATAACTATAATTATTCAATTTCACGAACAATATAAGCTTATCAAAGCATACTAACAATGGTAAAGTTTACACAACCTTTACCTGAACCTTCATCATTAAATCCAAAATTAATATTGAGAAGATTGAATTACATGTCTGCCAGCTGGGTCTCAGGAAGAAACGGTTCTTAATAACGACACCTGCTTTGAAACCCTCCTCCCTATACGCCTTTATCAATCAATGGAGAACACATCCTAAATGCTAAGTAGGCGTGCTTTCCCACTTTCGAAAGCTATTCTTTTTTGAAAAATACTTCCGCCATATGAACCAGAAATTATTCTCCCACAATGTCAATAACCTGGCTTTATTTAAGAGTTCCCAATGTCTGAACACAATAGGAAGGTGCAAGTAATCAAATCCCGTTCGAGAGTCATTGTTTTTATATTTCATGATTCTTCCCTAAGTATTACTTTAAGACACGCGGAAATGTGGAAAAAAGAAACGTTATGATGCTCATTGATGTTTCATTCTCAAGGTTCTTTTATTATGGTCCCAAAAAGGATGAATGGAAATCTATAAATATAAATATATTATTTAAACGGGTGAGTAAAAATTGATTTTAGATGTTGGAGGGAATATAGATCCGTTTCTTATAGGCCAAGAAATAATAGTTTAATAAGCGAATTTTAAAGGGGGAAGATGACAAAGTAGAAATAACTTCACTTCTTTTTTTATAGTGATTCATCATGAATTTTAGCCACGTGCGAAAAAATTGAAAGGTCATTAAGTGTGAATTAATTACTAAATTTAATTCAAGCTTTTTTCATGTATTGCAGTTTTTTGGAATCAAAAACATCTAGTGACCAAATTTGGAAGCTTTGTGTTGTAATTATTTGGTTTAATTTACTTTCAATTCTAAATTGTTCTCGAAATTTATGCAAGGGTTTGCTAAGAAAATTTTTAAGGCGAGCTTTCTAACTGAAAGTGTCAAGTTTAGTTAAAACTTAGTTTCCAGACTAAGATTAAACATTTGGAAATCTGTCCCAACAATAATCTAAGTAGTTTTCTCATGACAATAATTACATAAAATTTTAAAAAAATCATTACATATTCGTTAGATCTATTTCTTACGGTAAAGAAAGATATCATTATCACTTCTGTGAAATTGGACTGATTTATTGTGAGACTTAATTTCTGTCCATGTTATTCGAACGTACAAAAAAATTCTTCGTAATTCTACTAAAATAGAGCATCTATTCCCCCCTTCTATTATTCCTTTCTTTCAAGAACGCTATTCAAGAATAAGTCAGCAACAGGTTAACTAAATTCGACGAAAACAAAATCGAATTAAACTTCATTCGTAATTCGACTATTTTCAGTTTACATTGATTGATTATTAACGTCAATCACATTTTGAAGCAACACGTGAGTTACTGTTGATGAACCTTGCAATATCGAGCCACGGTTAAGTGATCAAGACGACACTCTCTTAACTACCTCATCATCTCAACGACATACCAGACAGTCTCACCCCCAACTCCACAATCTTCAGCAATCGAATCCACAACTTGACGGAAATAACACCATTCATAAAATCCTACCGAAACTACTAGGTTACCGCGGTCGCTTGACTATTTTGATAACTGACCAAATTTTCACAATTTTTTTGAAGTATCAGATGCTTTGGATGATACAATTTAAAATATTTGCTTATTGTCCTCTCAAGGAATCAACGTATTAAGTTAACACCATATTAAAGCAGCAGAATTTTGTATTTAGTTTAATAAAACCACATAAAAAATCAATAAGAAACGCTTAAAAAAATGATTAGTGTATCTAAAAACTGAATAACCATGAAAAAAAATTCTTTACATTTTTTTCAACGCTAGACGACAAAAATATAAGCTAATATTTGGAACAAATTACATTCTAATCAAATAGAAAATATTTAAACAAATCTTGCTCTTACTAGCATCAGATTAAATAATTTAATTACGTTTTATTTATAACTCAAATTTTGATTATGGAATTTTATTGAAGGAAAACACTATCAAAATTTGTTGATACAAATGAAAGGAATTATCCTACAACATTTGAACGCATTCAGAAGATTAGATCTGTTGACTCAGGAGATAGCGGATTTCCTACATTTGAATTAAAATAACGTATATTTGAATTCAAAATTAGAATAAGAATATGACTTTTATCCAGCATGTATAAATCTCAACTTTACGTTAAAAATAACTTTATTTTTTTAAATTCATGTCACATTAAGAAAAAAAAAATGGTTCCTACAGTCTCTTAAATTGTTAAATATTTTTAAGGGGTGTCAGGAGCCTTAAAACTTTCAAAAAATCGATTTTTTAAAAATAATATTTTTTATCTATTATGGATTATTCTAAATAATTTGACACCAATCATTTTCTGATATTCCTATCAGTTTCAAAGATATAGTCAAATTTCATGTAAAACTTATGAAATACTAATCCTTAGAAATGGATAAAAATTTGTATATATCTTCTACTTACTGTTCTCTAGAACCTAGACCTAAATAAAAATAATTGAACAGAAAACATTTTTTGAAAAAAAAAAAAAAAAAATTAATTTTCAAAAATTTGAAACATTTGAGATTTTAAAATTTTAACCTTTTTCTAAAAAAACAATTAAATACTTTTCTTGTAAATAAAATAGTTTCAGCACCTGAAAGCAAATGTTAAGTTTAATTTGAGACTATTTTGATGGTATTCGCATAATATTTGAACTGTACGTTTTACATGAAGCGAAACTTAAATTTCTTGGGGAAAAAATTCACGTCTTCAAAATACAGTCAATAACTTTTTTTTAAAAAAAATAAATTTTTGTATTTAACTATCAAATCACACATATGAAATCCTTTGAAACTCATAAAAACAATTTCCTCTATTTGAGGTTATTTTTATGCATAATACAGAAGCTTTAAAATAAATGCAAATTCGACACATATTTCGAAAGTTAAGGGTCCTGACATCCTTAAGAAACAAATAACGACAAAGTATAAAAAATACACGAGTTTGAAAATCAAGATTAAATCTTGAAAATATTTTCTTTATATAAATACTGCTTATTCAAAAATCTTCTTTCTACACATTTATCATCAAATTTTGCAAAATTATCATGGAAAATTATATTTTAAAAGTCAAGATTTGATTACTCTACATCTAACTTTCAGTACTGAATTCATTTTGAGATTTATTAGATCATAACAAATGTTAACTTCCACTTATTTTCAACTTACTGTTTAACAACTGAAATAGTGTTAAGAACCAACAAAGATGCTTCCCTGCAACGTTATTCTTAGAAATTAAAAGATATATTTTCAGAGGTTTTGTCAAATACAGAGGAAGAATTAAGCAATTACTCACGACCTTGGAGATAAACATGTAGACATTCGCGACCAAATGAAGATTTTCGAAAATGCTCGAATTTTCCCTTAATTGAGGAGATTTTTCGGGAATTTTCCCTTTGACCTCAGACCAGGTCAATATAGTTATAAATACGTGGAGATCTTGAGATGAAGCAGTCTGTTTTCAGAATTTCGCTTTGAGTCTGCTTTTGAAGTGCTAAGATTTGTCGGTAGTGCGAATTAGTAAGCAGGTGAGCTGAACATTATTGAAAATGCTATTATTGTTATTACTCGTGATATTCTATTTGCTTGTGTTGCTAATTTGTTCAAGTTCTGCCCCCTGGGTTTTGTCTTTTCCCTATTATTTGTGGATAAAGCATCCTTCTCCATGATCTTTCTTTTTGAACTGATTTTACCCTACACTCACAGGATGATTTTTTTTTTTTATTAAAAGGTCAAAAATTGTTTCTATACTTATAACTTATTATTTAAAAAGTAAGTTTCAGAAATCTTTTGAATAAGTATCTGATTAGACGCTACATATAATGGAACATAGTATGTGTCAAAAAAGTGACTCTACCGTTTTTTAAAGGAAGAGTGTCTTTGAGAATATAACCAATGATATCGAAATTATTACACGGTTTTAAATTAATTAGGCAATCGAAAACTTAGAATACACTCTATAACAAAAAAAAAAAAAACGACGCACCAAGAAGAAGTTGTCAGATGGAGACAAAAATTGGAGGATAGGAAAATTAGGTACAGAATAGGAAATGATTAAAATTTCAGAAAAATTTAATGATTTATTTCAGAGTTACATAGTTACAAAGTAACGAGCTCAATAAGGTGGTAACCCACCTCTAGTCAGGATGCAAGCTACCATACGACGTCGCATAGACTGATAAAGCTTTCTGGTAGTCTCTAGCGGTATTTCCTGTCAATTGTCGGGCTAGATCATCAACATTCCTTGGTCGATGCCGTCACCTCATTAAATCCTAGACGTGCTCGATTGGAGAGAGATCTGGCTGGCCAAGGAAGTGTTTGACAAGCTGTAAGACAGCTCATAGCAACACATGCCGTATGTGGTCTGGCATTATCTTGCTGAAAAACATGGCTAGGGCCCTGCAAAAGGAACGGTAGCAAAACAGGTCACAGAACGTCGTCAACGTACCTCTGTGCTGTAATTGTGTCTCTAATGACGACCAAAGGGGTCCGGCTATCAAGGGAAATGACACTCCAGACCATAATTCCTGTTTGAGGACCTGTGTGGCATGCAATTGTGAAAACAGGATTGGCACGCTGCCTTGGGCGTCTCCAGACATGTGTTCGATGAACGTCAAGACACAGTTGGAAACGAGATTCGTCGCTAAACACTATACGTCCTCAGTCAACATCATTCCAACCTGATCGAGCAAAGCATCACTGTAATCTGGCTTGACAGTGTGAGGCGGGAGTGGCAGGTGACGTAGCGGTCGGTATGAGCGTAGATTTCACTCTATCAGCCGTCTGTGAATGGTCATGGTGGACACTCATGTGTGGATCGCACGTCTGATGGTTGATAACGATGAATCAGGCGCTATGACAGCTGATCTGACAATCCCCCTGTCCTCCCGATCTGCTGTGGCCCTAGGTCAACCGCTACCATCATGACGCTGAAATCTGCCATTGTTCACCTATTCTTGCCAGCATCTTCTAATCGTCGCATCTCTTCGACCCATATATCAAGCGATTCTCCAATTTGCCCAACCTGCCTCTTTCAATCCAATGATGCAACCACTTTCAAACTCTGGCAGTTGCTTGTAATGAGCTAGAATCCTGCGGCAAAACATTTTTTCAGTCTTTGAAAGGTATCCTAAATCGCAATGCAACAGAAAATTTGTCCATCAGATTGAGAATCACTTCTTATATACACTTGCTGAGTGCGCAGTTCCGATGCACTGTAACTCCCGCTATTCATTCATTGGACACCAAATTTTAGTCATTTGCATGTTCGGTCTAAATGTCTTTGCATACGAAATTTCATTACAATCGGGCAACTCCTACTAGGTGCGTCGTTTTTTTTTTTTTTTTTTTTTTTTTGTTATAGAGTGTAGAATATTGTCAGTTATTTTATCCATAACTTTTTGCATGCTTTTTATTTCAACTCTGTATATTCTATCCAAGTCTGACTATTATCGTTTTCTCTGGTATAGGATTTTGAAAAACGAAGGGAAATATAGAGGAGCGATGGATGAGATTACATTTCCAGATTAATTGTAAATCATTTTATTTACAAGCTTCAACATTGATGTAACATTCTTGTCTGACAATCATTGAAAATACATTTAATACCTTCATGATAGCAATTGGGTTGGAGTGTAGTTTAACTCCACTGCTTGGCGATGGAAGAGTTTTTTGGCGATAAATTGCCAAATGTGGCAACTCTAGAATATCTGGTTTAATATTGGTATTATGCATGTCAACCTTAAAATTTATACTGAAGTGTCTTGTAAATACGTTACTCTGTAAAAAGCTGCTAATTTGGCAACTTTAAAAATCATGCAAAGTTGTGAGTTTGAACTACACTTTTACGTATTAATAGTTTTTAAGAGTTTATGAGAAAATAGATGAGGATGGATATAACTATTTTAAACTTGTGGTTTGATTTTTCTTTGAATGTATTAAAATATTTAAGAGCAGAAAGTATTTTTGAATGAGTTAAAAGTATGTTAGCGATTTATTATAAAAAAAATTATATGATATATATTCTTGGAGATTATTCTTTGACAAAATAAAATATCTACATTATTCTGTAATATAAACATAGAGAGAAACAAAGTATAAAACAAAACGAAATTAATACTCCAGTTTTTCCTTTTAGTAAATGATATTAATAGATTTGAGACAGATATTTTGCAACTTAATCAAAAACATAGTTACGTTTATAAAAGGTACGTAATTATCACGTAAGAAAGTTAATGCTAAATATCTACTTTTATCCCGTTTTTCACCATAATCAGTCATGCTTCTGATAGTGATTCAGTTAGTTAATAGAGCAACCTCTGAGAAACAAATCAAAATATATAATAGGATTTGATCGGATTAATTCGTTTGAATCAAACCTTTTTCATTCATTCAAATTTCTTATTGGAATCTTAAAAAATCAAATTTAATTTCCCTGTTCAATTATCATATCATTCAGCAGGCATGTGTTGGGTATAAAATTTTAAGAAATGTTTATCTACGCCCCCCCCCCTTTTTTTTTCGTACACAAGCTGTCTAAGTCATGCTTCGTGAAAATATAATATACAGTAAAAATTTATTTCCTTCTTTAAATTCGAGCAGAGCCGCAACAATGAAAATTGAAATAATTATATTTACTGGAACCTCTTGGTACAGATCTTATCTATTTCTTCTTGGACACGATTGTTCGTGGCCAGAAAAGAATTTTAATCCGACTATGACGTCAGTTGACTTCGCCGTGATTTAAAGTAGCTTCACCATAATATTTGTTAGACTGGAATGCACCCAGGTTTTTATTCTTTAATATTTGACTTCATGTTTTGAAGTGGATTATTATTTTCATTCATACGGATGTGATTGAAAAAAGTTTCACCAAGAAGAACAATTTTGTTGACTTCCGTTACGTTCTTCAAATGGCTTGTTATCGTAAAGTTCTAGAATTTTCCTTCGCCAATCAGATCCTATCAAGGGTTTTTTTAAAAACGAAAAGCAGGTTGTTCCTAGAATCTGTTTAGAAAAAAAAGGGTTATTTACTAGTGTGTCGTTCTATTTTATCAGTTTGTATAAAACAATAATTTTTTTAAAAAAAATGATAAATGTTTCATAAAAATGTGCAATTGATAGCTAAAAAAACAAAATTATCTCAAATATAAGCATGAAGGTAAGAAAATAAGGAGTTAATATTTTCAAACGATGTAAGAACCTCAAAAAAGAAGAGATACACAAATAGTAAAAGAGAAACAACACATTTTAGAATTTTTTTTTAACAAAAAGATAATTCATGTAGTCAGAAGGATGAGAGTTTAAGTACTCTTAATTGCACCTAAATTCCTTAAGTACCTTTAATTGACGGAAAACAGCTATTAAAAATTAATGAATTACACTGTATCCGTGTGTTGTAACGGTTCATATACGAAAAGTAATGACCCGTTTATTAAATCAAAAGAAAGTAAGGAATTAAACAGATAACAGAAAATTTTTTCACTGAAAATGGTAAAAAAGAAAAAATAATGAAAATATTTTTGCGAAACTTTGACGGTTAATTTCGTATATCATTAAAATTGAAATCTTTATTGCAATGTTGCAATGTCTTTGAGAAAATATCGGATTTAAGAAAAAATTTCGTTTTCAAGATTCTGTCTTTCAAAAGGCTCCAATAACTTCAAGATTTTTGTAATTTAAACTTTTTGATGAGATCATTTGTCAGAAAAAAGAATCTTTTATAGCTTTAGCAATCTAAATGTCTTCTTAAAGTTCCTTTTAATCTATGGTTAAAAAAAAAAGAGTTTTGCTGAAATTTTTCTATTTAAAAAAGTTAATTGAAGATGTTGTTTGAATCACATTGTTGCTTAATCACGTCTAAATTGTCTTTAAGAAATTTATACTCAACAGCACACATAGCTTCGGATTAAGTATAAGTATAAATATAAATAGGTATATTTCTAAAGAAAGGCCAATTTTGTCACTTAAGGATCCGTCCACCGTTCATTTTGTTACCGTAAACGTAATGTATAAATCCTATGTAATTTCTTCTATCCAAACTAATTTTATTTATTTGAATTAAAAAAAAATGCGTTCGAAAGAGAAAAAAAATAATGAAGATTTCTGCGAAAATACATTTTTCCTCCCATTTTTAAAAATATTTTTACTCCTATTTTAATTTTTCGTTTGTTGGTTTTTCAGTCTTTAAAAAAAAGGTATCCTAAACTATTTTGAAAAATTGGGGAGAAAATGTAATACCGCAGAAACCTTTGTTATTTTTTGCTCTTTTTGGATGCACTTTTTGCTTTCAAATAGTATAGATTTGAGGACAATAGTAGAAATTCCAAAGGAGTAACATTATTTTTTCGAAATCAAAATGGCCGATAAAGGGGAGCCTTAACCATCAAATCTTCCGACCGACTTGACTAACACCATCAATTATTTAAATTTATTTTGACACGATATTTCTTATTTATTTATTTTTTTATTTTATGTCTTCTGTCGAATTTACTGTTTCATTATCTTTAGTAAATTATTTTTTTCTTCTAGATATATAAATTTATATATTCTAATATATCATAAAATATCACTTTTGAGTTTCCCAATCCGGATAAAGTGGCATTTATTACCATTCAGAATCTAAATTTAGATACCACTTCAAATATTTTTCTCATTTCGCATAGTCTGTAAAGACTTTAGTTAATTTTCATACGTAATTACTATTAATCGCTAAGATAAGTGAAATCATTAGGACTAGATTAAAAGGCGATTACTCTGAATGATTTTATAAAACGTAGAGGCGTAGTCTCCTTGAAACAATGCCTTATCTTCCGTGAGGCTCGTTATTCTATTTGATCTGCTTTTGCGTAATAATAGATCAACTGCATGGGTCAAATGACACAGAAGCAGTGTTATTGTGGATTGTCCTTTACAATAGTGGGGCATGTAGCACACTTTGTTAGGCAGATTGCCCGACAAATCGATTGAGTGATGTGAACAGAAAGAGTCAGTACCCTTGCCAGTTTTATTCATTTTTTAAACTACAATTGATGGTGCCGTGTTCTTTATTCGCGTTATATTCGAATGCAATAGTCCTGAACGAAATGTATATATATTATGTAATGAGCATTTTGATAGCATTGAAAGTAAAAAAAAAAAGAAGAAGAAAAGCTGTTTTGAAACCTATTTATATTACTGATAAGCAAACACAGTGTAATTTCAGTCTTTTGAGAGAGGAGTTTAAAAATTTCAAAATGTTGTGGCTTAGTTTAAAGAAGGGTAATGATTTTGTTTTCAAATAAGAAATTATTAGAGTAGAATCTTTCCGTTCCAATTTCAATTAAAACAAAATAAATACGCAAAGCATAACAGAAAAACAAATGTCTATTTGAAATGGCCTTAAAGTAAAAAGGATTCCCGAATGAAATCAATTTATAAAAATGCAAACAAGTAATTGTATAATATTTTATTAAGTATTAATCCTCCGCTAAAATTTAGTTGAAAATTTTTTCGAAAAATTGCTATAAGCCGTTGATATATAAATTTTATCAACAAGAGAAAATACTTTGTTGCGTATTTCTATTACTCGACTCGTCTGTCAGCTTAAATATTAGTCTAAACGCAAATCTAAAGCCCAACTTAATTCCAAACACACATGAAGTAATTAAAAGTGGTCATTCAAATAGAGCTCAATTATTTTTCAAAGCCTTATTTACTGTTTCTCTTTCAACGTCAATGCTCTCTAGTAGCTTACTGTCCCTCCATGCGGATAGTAACAACTTCTATAAAATATCAAAAATTACTCTTACCGGGATATGATGCGAGTTAATCTGTAATGGAGAAACTTCAACTACACAACATCGAATTCTAGTCCCTATAGATCACACAGGCATGCAAGTAACTTCTGTGTACTATTCAAGGATCATTCACCTTTTCTATCTCTTGACTACCCATAGTTAATTTCTCTATGCAATCTAGAGATATTCATAGAAACAACCTATGACTGACAACGGTTAGATTCAAGATAAATAAATCTAGGTAGCGGAATAAGCTCAAGATATGTTCTGAGAAGGTTATTTTAAAACAACTGCCTCATTATCAGACTTGTTCTAACAGTAAAACCTCAGATTAAGTAATTTGATTATGCGTAATTAGGGAAGCAAACCTTGCGACGATTTATTAAATCTGAACCACTATTTCCAAGAAACTCTATACCAGAAATTATATAATAATAAAATAACTTCATTAAAGATTAGAATATAATGTTTCAAAGATTATTTGAAAGGTAATATGTAATAGTAATATATATATATGATATATATATACCACCTATAATACATAGAGATATATATATATATAGAGTATAAATACACAAAATTATAACATAAGTTATATATATAGTAAGCTTAAAAAGTCAAATTCAAGTTGTTTAATTTAAAATAACTTTTACATTACTATATTGATTCTTTTAGCCATTCTATCTGTTTCGTAACAACTTTTAATAAAGAAACAATTGGATCTTCAGTGAAATAATTTATTTTACATTTGATACAACAAAATATATTTTATTCTCAACAAAGCAGACATCCTTTTAGAGACTCCATGGAAGGATAAGTTATTATTTAATATAATTAGAGATTATGGCATAAGTTTAGCCATGTATTCAGCAATGAAAACAATGACTTGTTCATTAGACTCCCTTGGACATTAGTTTACATTACCTTGTGTATATCTTTTCCGAATTCCTCTGTAGCAGGGTGTTCGATAAATGATTTTAATGTTTTCAAAAAGAATATTTCAAACTATATCTTATAAAAATTTTAGAAAAGTTCTTATTCAAATAAAAAATAAAAATCTTTCTCCTCATTTTATGAAATTAATTGTCTAAAATGTAAATATATTTGACGATCGCATATATGTTATTAGCTTTTACGTCAACGCTCTATGTGTACTATTCTTTTATTCAGCTGTCTTTATTTTGAATAAAATTACTTTGTTTGATTTTTATTATTTCAATGCCTTGAAGATAAATCTCATCCATTTTAGGGGCAGAACTCAAGGACAATTTATAGCAAATGCACGACTCTTTTTTATATAAATTTCAAGACCAATTTAGGGCTCAAAATTAGCTGATAAAGAACTACTTACATTTTCTTGTTTTACTAATACATACAGCACACTAAAGTAAAGAATCTTATATCTCTAGAAGATATCGTTTTCCAGTGTTTTTCAACATTGCAATTTCATTTGTGAACATGTGAATATAAAATTCAGAGAAATTTTCCTGCTAAATATGGTGAAACTTCGTTATAATGGCTAAATAATACAGAAATATTCCCATCCCAATAAAAAGTCCTAAAATTATATTAATTCTTTTGAGAAATAATAGAGTGGTTGTGAAAACGCACTACCACACCCTAAGGAGCCCATTCTTGTCAATAGAAACGGTGGCTATGAAATATTTTCAAGTCTGATATCTAGACTCACTAGACGTGCTTGAGAGAAGAAAAACCCATGTCAGCATAAATTTTAATCAGTATGATTACCAATACTGAAAACTGACATTTATTTTCATTTTCTGAGCCTCTGCTCATAAAGGCCTTCTTTTTCCCTGAGGTCTTTTTAGTAGACCTGAAGACTTGTGGTAAGACTTCTTTAATCTTGTGATTACTATATAATCAATATTAACTGTACCAAATTACATATTTTGTTCTAATGAATAATGCAGTATAAATTTTTTAAGAAAAATTAATTTTTTTTTTCGTAAAAAGTATTTTATACTCGGGCATTAACTATGAGGAACTCTTTTGGATACAGGATGCACCAAACAGAGAGTGATAGTGAAGATGAAAAAGTTATCACTTCTGCAGAAAATGGGCCTTTGCCTTTTGAATGTGAGAATATCTGATCCTTCTGTAATTATATATGAAGAAAAGAAAGCAACAAGTACCTCAAGAAAAAAGACTGAAAAATGTGGAACAGTTTCCTATAAAATGCAAGCCAAAACGGTATGCATATTGCAGTACAGTTGCAGAACCCCACAGATCCATGTGTTAGACTTGCGATGTAGGACTTTGCTTGTATCAAAAAGATATAAGTATTACACGTTTTCAAAAATTTCGTGCAAAATGAATTATAAAGGAGAATTTTGTAAAAATGGGGGAAATTATTAATTTTTGTGATAATTCAAAATAATTAAACAAAAATTTTAAAGTATTATTATCTGTATCATATTCTTCTATTTATTACATAGTATCAAATAAAAATTAATAGAAGAATGGACTTAAAGTTATATTCAAGCTATATGCAGAACACAAAGTGAGTTATCTCTCTTTTTAATAACATACGTAGACATTGGCGTGGTTGTTTTCAGCTTATTTTATTTATGTATGGACTTGCATCGTTACATTTTTCATACTTTTTTTTATTAGAAGTACTTATTTTTCACATTGCACTCTTCAAAGGGCTTTAACATAAGCAAAGTCAAGGCCTTCAAAGGACTTAACATAACTTCACACATAAACTGTGCATATATCAGAGTTTAAGGCTCCCGTCCATTTTGATTTCGAGAATGTAATGTTAATCATAAGGAATTTTATCTACCCTTCTCAAATCTATACTATTTTATCTATTTGAATGCAAAAAAGGGCATCCGAAAGAGCAATAAATAATGAAGTTTCCTGTGGAATTGCATTTTCTTTCCGATTTTTAAAGATATTTTTGCATCTATTTTAGATATTTTTTGTGGCTTTTCCTGTCTTTAAAAATATTCTAAAATATTTTCAAAACCCGGGGAGAAAATGTTATTCCTTAGAAACCATCATTTTTATTTCTGCTATTTCGTATGCACACATATGCATTTAAATAGATAAAATAGCATGAATTTGACAACTGTTGTAGAAACTCTATAGCATTAACAAACGTTCACGAAAACAAAATAGTCGGTATACGAGAGCCCCAAAAATGTTCCCTAAAGTTGCCTATGGTATTATTACTTCCATTAGAGACAGGATGATAATTATTTATAGCGAATGAATTTAATAAAAGGATTATGTTATATGATATGGAAAGTAGAGTAAAATTTGAAGTTTGTGTGTGCATGATCTTATGAATTATGCCACTTTCTGCAATAACAGCTATATTACTTCCTCTTTAAACACAGTAAGTTCTGACAGAAATGGCTTAAATAAATATTTATATGGTACTGAATAGTATACGAAGATTTCTGGACATGGCTGAGAGAAAGAAGAAGAATAAAAAAAAAAAAACAGTTCTAAAAATCTAAAACTTGCAATTTCTTAAAAAAAATAATAAATGTAACTTTAAGTTTGGAAAAAATATTTTAATAGCAGTACTAAATGATTTATCAACAGAAAAAAAAATTTGTTAAAAATTTTTGAATTGTGCTCGAAAAAAAAAAACTCAAGCATTATTTCAAAATATATAAACATAGGATCTGAATCTTTATTAAGATTACATTAAGTAATTTCCTCCTTTCCTAGTTTCTATTTGTAATTACGCCAAAAAGACTGAATTTTTTATAAAACTGATTATAAAAAAAAATCTTTGTATATCTCAAATTTCAAATTTTATTCCGATATTTTTTCGTTTGGCATTTCTTTAAGGTTGTTTTAGCGCGCGAAATATGAAAGAATCAGACCCAAAATTGGAGCCCTTTTACAGATAACAAGACACTCAAACATCAGTTAGTATATATCCTAACTTCGCAGTATTATATTATATTAGTAAATATTCTGATCTTTCAGAGACCAGCATATTTTACATTACTCATTTCTATCTGAATCAATCCATATTATCAGCAGTAAAATGTGTTCCATATTTCTTCTCCTACACTGTAATGTGAAATGGGTTTTTACCTTTACAAATTCAAGTGAAAAATTTTGCATTTTTGGATTGTTCATGAATTTTAAGAATATTACACCATACAAGGATACATCTGTTACGACTTCGCAAACTTTTTTGAAAATGGTAACAATATTCCATCTAAAATTGTGCTCCAAATTTTGATCTGGTTCTTTGACATTAGGCGAAGATAGCCTTAATTATAAATTACAGTTCCTACCATCCAGTATCTGACAGTGTGTTTAATACATTAACAGGCTATTACTTTCAAATTAGCATAACATTGAATAGTTGATACCGAGAAATTTAATTTGAATTCCTTATTACATTGTAATAAAATGGAACACTTTAAAACAAAACAGTATAGTAGGCCTTATTTTCCATCTTTGTTTTTATATTTTACTTCTTTTGTTTTTGTTTTGTCTTCTATTTCAATTCAGAAATCATGCTTCAAGAACTCCATTCATTAATCGCAGATATTATAATTATATAATGAAATATTTTTAATACAAAGACACGCTTCATAGTAATACGCCTCAAAACGATGCTATCTCTTACTTAATTACTTCGCTCTTTTTTTTTTTTCAGTTTCTTTTTAATCGCTGTGCGTGAAGCTTGAGAAATAGAGCACAAAGAAAGGTTTAATGATATAGATTCTGCAACAAAAAAAGTAGGTTCCGATGTAGAATGTTCCGTAGTTTGATTGAAATACAAAAGTTGTTGATGAGAATGCTCATATAAAATTATAATTAACGAACATGTAACAATAGGTAAGTTGAAGGTAATGGAAAAATAGGAAGAATCAAAAAAGCGTGCAATATAAAAGGAGAACAAAGTTTTATTAAGGATTAATACAGGAAATTAAAATAGAATCTTTCTTTCGTTCTTTTTTTTTTTTCAATATGCGCTAACATGTTGTTATTTTTAGAAAATCGCATCAACAAAAATGTGCGAACATAAATAAAAGATGCATGGGGTCAGGTTCAAAAGATTGATATTATAATACATCATGATTGTAATAACTGCAATTTAGTTTACTCATTGCTAAGATACATTTAATATAGAATTTATTATTTTTTTTAATTTTAATACCTAAACAGAATATTATTGTCAACTTTAATAACTGTCATTTGCTCATATTTTAATATTTCATTCAATAAGTGATTTTTATGGTGGAATAGTCTGCTTTTATTCTTTCTTTTGTTAAAATTGGCAATGCTTTTGTACTTAAGAATATTTTGATTGCGAAAATAAAAAAGCATCAGGAATTTGAAAAAGGTATTTTCTTTTTCTTTCTTTTTTCTTTTTTGATATTCATTGCTTTTGTGGAACTCGGAAAGGCGCTTACTTTATGCAAATTAATATTTATTTTAATGAACGGGTGATATAGATTTGGAAGGTGATGGTTACCTAATATAAAGACTCGAAACTTTCATCGTCGAATGAGCTCGCTACTAAAGGTGATGGTTTTCTATAACTCGAATAAAAAAACAACGTTCCACATGTTAAAATGAAATAAGCAAAGCCAATTTCAATTTTCTTATTTATATTAAAATTCTCTTGTTATCTTTTTATGCAACAAAAACAAATGTATTTATTTTTATCTTTCTTAGTAAAAATAATACGCATTTGATTATATTAAAATTTATCAGCTGTTAAAGCGTAAAGCTTCACAAGTTAGCGATTGGTACTGGTCACTCTTTTAGAAACATCTTAGAGTTAATGGTGTAAAACATTTAAATTTATGCTATCGTGCGTTCCACTTCAACGTTTAAAAAACCGAAATGTGTTTATGTTATCATAGTTTTTAATATATATTTTAGATTTAAAGTAAATTCATAATAAATTTACTGAAATATATTTTTATAAAATAGTTTATAAATTTTGAAATGCTGTTATATATGTTAGAAACGTGTGTGAACGTATCAAAAAGATAACATTGAGCAATAAAATAGGAATAATATATAAAAAGAAAAGTGCTTCTCTCTCTTGATAGTATGATTGAAAAATATTCGCACAGTGAAGTTTGAAAAACATCTTCAGCCTTTTTATTGGAATTCT
>BMAW01090582.1:131298-168952 GCA_019974015.1 Nephila pilipes | reverse complement strand
AAAAAAAAAATTGAGTTCGCTGTAAAAAGAAGGGTCAATAGAAGATGAAACACTTAAAAGATTGCCTTTGAACCAATATGAACAGAACTTGCTGGCAAAATAATCGATAAAACTACAGAAAATTCTTTCAAACGAAGCAATAAAAATAAGAGGAATTTTTATAACCATTACTGGCTGAAAAGCCTCAATAAAGTTATGCGTATCCGAAAACATGTCATACGAATTTATTTAAAAACATATTCAAGGAAACTCAAAGTGTTATACTCATAAAAATTATTTATTTTACCGAAAATTTATAGTTACGTATATTAATCTCAAAATTCTTTAATACTACTTAATCTTTAACAGTGAAATTGAAAAAATCAAAAACTTAATGCGTATTCTAAACACAATTGAATAGTATCAGAACATAGAAAATTTCTAATTAAGTTTTATATTTAAATATAATTTACAACAGAATGTATATTAATAACTTATTAAAACTTAAAATGTACCTATAGGCCATTGTAATTTAATAACGTTAGTTGGCGCGGCAAGTGCTGAACAAGTGCTATTTGATTGATGCAACCGTGAAAATAATGTAACCTATCAAAGGGAGTAAAATTGTAATTAATGTAATGAAATCATAATTAATGTATATATGTGATTTTGTGTAATACACTTCTCAACAAAAGTAAAAAAAGTATGACTGTTAAGACTAATGTCAAAGACCCCGATCGAAACTTAAAACACATTTCAAGACAGAAAATTGTTACAGTTTTCATGAAAGTTCATAACGCTGTAACACGTACATCCGCTTGTGATGTGGTACTCTCAAAATTAAGGAACATTCTAAAAGCACGCCACTTTTGCCTGGAAAATATAAAATTCAAAAATAATTGGCGGGTGAAACATGGAACACATTTTACATCAGAAAAAAAAAGGTAATGGTTTTTCAGATAGAAATGAGTAATATTGTAAAAATACTCCTCTCTCTAAAACTCGTGAAGTTAGGTTATAAAATTAATGTGTGAGCATTATGTAGTCGGAAAAACTATTTCAATTTCGAGTCCTATTATTTACCATTACGCGAAAGTAACTTTAATAAATTGCTGTTTTATTTTATTGAGTTATTTACGCCCTTTCCTTTTCTGCAAACTAAAAGCTTGGATTAAGTTATGTTATATCATACCTAAGATTCAAATAACATTATTTTATTGACGGAACAAATAATGAAATATATAATAACGATGTAATAAAGATTTTTTTTTCTGAAAAATTCGAAATTAACCAAAGGCCGCATTTGATGACCCATGACGATACATTTGCCCTCAATACGGATTATCTCCTTCAATTAATATATCTAACTAATTTGATTTAAAGACCTGATAATATATTTAAAAATTTTGAATCTCATGTTATACACTTAGTGGTACTCTTCCAGCTAATGTAAGTACTCATCAACACATACACTTTTTCGTTTACCACCTCCTAGTGTAGATAAAGGCATACTGAATGTAAGAGCCTGAAATAGATGAACAATCATTAACACAAAAATAATAACAATTTGTAAAAAATGTCAATATTTTTTTGAATATTAACTTGGTAGTTACAGAATAAATGCGCAAATGAATAAACTTCTTTTTGTTCTCTGAAAGCAGAATATTAAATTTTAGGCACGCCGAATAAGACAATAGAAGTCTAATAGAATAATAGGTATTATTTTACCATCGGCTGCTAAAATATTCATTTGGATTGATGGGAGAAATGGTGTATCAATGTAACACGACCACTAACAGTTCATCATAAGTTACCATATATTAATGAAAATTTTTAAAAATGAGAAACAATTCTTTTTATAAATGTTTGTTACTTGCAGTTTAGTAAATTGGACCTCAAAAATATTCGTTGAGAGCCATATCAGCCTACGAGCCGAGAATATGACATGCTTGATACAGAGTATGTACTCAATTAATAAAAAATGAATAAATATATAAAATCTTAAGAATAAATTTAATTATTCAAATATGAATAGTGATATTATCCAATTACACATTAATGTAAAGACCTGATTGAATTATTGTTACTTAATGTCTCATTTAGAAGTGACACGACATCTATTGGCGACGTTAGCTCGTAATTTTGAACCTTGATCAAGTGACAAGAGTGTTACCCAAGCTCTAAACTTCGCCACCATGCTAGCTGGAAGACTTGGAGCCTCGACAGTTTTAATATGCATCAGCCCCACAACATGGTGGGTCTTAAATGTCATCAAGACTCGAACCGTCAACTCGGCGGAAACAATGCAGCCCTTGGCCTACGCTACCGCGGCTCATTAATGCAAAGGAAAAAAATAAATAAAAGCAACTTTAGTGTTTCTTTACTTTAGCTTTTAGTAAATTTACCATTATTTTACATAGCATTTATAAGTCAGCACAAATTATGCTCCTTGGAAAACAACATTAAGTTGAACAGAGAAATACATCTTGTTATTTTATAATTTTAAATTTTAAAAAACTACTCAGACTCAGCAGATGTTATCATTATAATTAAATGTTGTTTCTAGGCTGCAGGATTGTTAATAAGCGTTCCAGCTTTTACGTTTGGCACAAAAAAAAAAAAAAAATGTTTACTAAGACAGAATGTTTATCTAACAAAAATTCTAATTGAACGATGTGATTTCATAATGTATGCTTTCAAACAGTGCCTTTCACTCCCTCGAAACTATCAAAGTATGTTTGAATGGTAGTATTAGCCTTTTGCTTACCTAATTTTTAATGAGTATATCCTTAGAAGCCATTTAACAAATCTTGAAAACTGCTAAAAATTCGGATTGCGCATGATACACAGGATAACGCCTTTTTGACATACCTTCAGGGTAATTTTTGATTCATTGATTGATTGTTTATTAACGTTGCACTGAGAAACAACAGAAGGGTTATTGGCGATTGACCTCGTAATTTCCAGCCTTGATTAAGTGACGAGGTGGTCACCTGAGTTGACACCTACCACTCCAAACTTCCATGTTACGTCAATGGTAGGATTTGGGATCTCGACCAGATTTAACGTGCATCTGCCTAGGGTTCAAGCCCACGACTGGACAGAAACAACGCCGGTCTCGAGTTCGCGACCACGACCATTAGGTTTCCGCGGCCACACCATACGGGTACTACCGGCTTTACAACAGGGAATATTCAGTCACATATTCGTGTCCTAATTCCCCAAACATTCATCGTGCGGATTATCGAAGGCTGCTGAACTTAAAATGGATTGGGCTTCAAAATTCTTATATGACTGGGTGAGTAAATTAGGAAAACCAGATACCGAACGTAATGTCAGAAATGAAATGTGTCAAGTATCGGTTAATAACTAGTTAATAAAAATCAATTTTTTAAGAAATGATATATATATTTTAAATAGTATTCGTTATAATTATTGAAACTACAGAGGTTTCGGCAGCATAAATTGCTAACAAATGATATTGTCTTATTTGATATCTGATGGTAAATTTTTACTCAATTTATAATAAAATCCTTTCATATCTAATTTAATTAAGATAACCTATATAGAACTTGTGAGATTAATTGAAGATTTAAAAACAAAATTAAATATTTTTTAATTGCAGACCATTCTTTCAAATGTAGAGTTTTATCATTATAGTTGTTTGATCCAGATGCAGTTGAATGACAACTGGAAATGTAAATAATGCCTGATATTCTAAATTTGCACTGTTCTGAACAGCTATTTGATTTATTGTGACGTTTTTTATAGCTTTGACCACTCGGAAATGACTGAATATTTCCCCCTTTATGATTCCTACCAAAAAAGAAAATTTGTCTTTTTATTTAGAAACAACGCGATTTGTTGCATTTTAACCTCGAAACATTATTTTATTTGAACAATATGTCAGTTAATATCCTTACTTTATTCTTCCATATGACCGAGTGTGTATAAAGAAGTAAAAGAATTTCTTTCATCTTTAATAATTATGTTTTAAAAAACTCTATAATTATCTCTCTCTTCGTTGTTTTGATTATTTTTTTAATTACTAGAAAAATTTAGATTTAGTTCGATTACAGTTAACTTGGTTGATTTGATCCAAAGTTACTAATTTCAATAAGAAATATTAATGATGAAGTAATTTCCAAATCTCTAGAAATACATCCAAATTACTCTATTTGCTTTAATCACATGGTATTTTATTTAAAGGATTTCCCTTTTGTAACCTTTCAAAATAACGAATTTAAAAATAAAAAAAATATATAAAAATATATATATATAAAAAAAAACTATAAAAAATAAATATTCTCTTGTTGCACTCATACTTTTACAAAAATTTTATTAATTCCAATTGATTGATAACACTAGCAGTATATCTAATAATAATAATAATATATATATATATATATATATATAATTTTTAATTAGAAAATTAAAAGAAATTAGGTAACCACGAAGTTAGGTTACTATGTACCAATATTCATGAACAAAAATAATTTCTTTACGTATAAGTAGGTCAAACGAATTCAATTAGAATTAAAAAACAAATTATTTTTATGTAAAAAAAATTATGTTCGTTTCATTGAATATAACGCCACTGTAGCTTAAGAACCACACGGCAATTCCATTTCAATAACCATGGAAAATAAACTCTTTGAAAAGTACTTATAAAAAAAAACTATAATTAAAATTGAATCTTTATAATATTTTACTACTTTTTATTTATATTTCCAAAACAACGCTATATCGGATTATTCTATTAATTAAAACTCATTATAATAAGTTTATAATTCATTTTCTGTAATGGCATATTAATATTATTCATTACAAACTTAGATGATAAGTTACAAACCCTTTCAAGTTATTTTAATTGAGTAGTGATTTATTGAACTATATGATAAACTTCAACACTAAAATTGAATTTAATTATAACCACAAAAAGCAAACAATGTGTTACAATTCACTAGAAAAATATTAAGTTGATCTGGCTATAGTATCTTGGATTTGATTAGAAAAAATGTATCGCTTTAAAATTGAGCTTAAAAACTCATAAAAAAAGTAACATCGATTGTGAGAAAAAGTTTGTTACGATATGAGGCGTACTTCCAATCAACTGTCATTATGGACATTTCCTGGACGCTTCATGATTCAAACAACTCAGCTTCCAATAATGCAAAGCAAAGTTCTAAAATAAATTCAGGTATAGTGAGATACAGGGAAGAAGCAGAGATGGAAGATAGGAAGAATAATAAATTGAAGGGATAATAAAAATGATAATAATGGAATGAGCGCGGAAGTCTCCTGGCGTGGACTTGGAGAGATTAGCACTCAACGCTGTCAAAGCAATGGAAGGAGATAATCGCACCGTATTCCGGTGAGCGTATTCTTTGATAAATATAGTAGTTGTTAGGACTCGTGCATAGCAACTAAACTGTGGAAAACATCCCCCATATTTGAGGATAAATAAAAGTTTATTTTTGATATAATTGGCTATTTTAATTACTTTGTGCTTGAGCTTAAGTTGAAATTTAAACCTTGTTATTACAATAAACTTGAAGATGACAGATCAGACGGGTAATAGGATGCTGTCACAGGTTTAATTTACATTTTAATGAGGTTTAAATTTGCCAAAATCTCCTGTAACTCTGTCAAATATAGCAGTATTCACTAGAAAGTTATTATTTTTTTTAATGTTCCTATTTAATCTTTTTCTTAAGCTTTCATTTAACTTTCTATGTTCATATATAAGTATATACGTTTTTTCAGTTAAAAATTTGTACTTGAATTTTAACCTCTTTCCTATCAACCGATCGAGCTGAAATTTTGCATACACGTACAACTCCGATGACAATGCAGTACTATTGTATGCTCGAGCAGTGGCGGACTTTAAGAGGGCTGGAGACTCAGCCATGCACTTACCAACGCTTAGATTAGTTGAAATTTTCCACATACGTATAGCTCACGTAACTAGTTAACAGTCTTAAATTTTCCAGACTAAAAAATTAAATAAATCTAAGTAAAAAAATATTGTTAATCAAGCTTTTATTTAAAGATATCCAAAGAAGTAAAAAAAAAATGACTTTTTAAAATGTAAAGTAATACATAATATATAAAAACTTGAGTTGTTAACATTTCTTTTGGTCTCATATATAATTAAATGGCTATGGTACTTAATTTATCGCTAATTACCGAAGTATCTTAATTAAACGCCTCAAGCCTTTATAAATTTTATATTGTTTTACATTGAAATAAAATAATTTTCATATCTTTTAGTCCATCTTTAAATAACAACTTGATTTTAAACAAAAAATTCTTATATGTTAAGATATATATATATATATATATTCCTTTTTCTCATTTTAACTTCATTAAAATATATGCAGGACAATTTGTTACTTAAGAAGTGTTCGAAACAGCTTCTCAGTTCAGTAAATCGAAATAAATAAATGCATTGTTACATTCTCAAAATAGATATATTATTAAAAATTGGACCTAACAATTTACCCTAAATAGCAGTTATTACATTTTGTGAATTGTTCAATGATTTTTTGTTAAAAAAACTTATGAAGTTAATATTTTACTAATTAAAATAACCATTCAAAATGAAAAATATCTAATATGTAAGTGAAATGGAAATGCATTAAAAGAGCTCTTGAATGGTAATGAACAACACCCTTTCCTTTGCAGAAGAAATTAATTTACATATAATTATTTTTCTGTGAACACGTTCTCCATTAATAAGTACTGATAAGAAGTATATTAAATTGTTTTTTTTTCGGTAATAGTTTTTTGCACTACGTTTTAATAAAGTTTTTGTAACAGTTATATTTTACATGGTCTCACAAACCTATTGTCATAGAAAATTAATTCCACCCTTTATCCAGCATATATAAAATTATTCAAGTCTTTTGTCTGTGGCAGTAGTGCGAAATTGTAATAAAAAGCTTAGGCTTTAAAATGCATGATTAAAAGCCGAAATTAATTTATTGTCTAATTATTCTAAACTAATCACACATAATTTGAATAGTTATGCAGTGATACGAAAAGAAAACAGAACGTAACGAGGATTTTTATCAACCTATTTCAAAATTTTGTGAAGAACTTTTTGAAATTCATACTATTATTAATTAAATGCAAGGGTATCATTATATTTGGTTAAAAATAGAGCTGAATCGATTGAATTAGAATTTAAGCTTGCGATGAAAGGATTTCATGTTGAAAAATTTTTAAGCCTATGAATAAAATAGATTTCGAGAACTATCCTATTCTATAAAACTTGTTTTTTTTTCTTTCTATTAAACAAAGATTTTATAATTGTTACTTTTGTTTCTAATATGTTATTTATTAGAAAATTATGGTTTTTATTTTTATTGTCCTCCCTTCTCTTTATGAAATCGTAGTTCTAAAAAGATAAGTAATTCGAAAAACGGCTAAATCTGGTTCTTGGCTAAAGACACTAAACTTCAATTATATAAATAAACTAAAATAAGACTAAAATTATATAAAAATACTAAGAAGACTTCCTGCCTAATAATTTAAGAAATGTGATAATATTAAATATATTTATCGAAGTAAAGTTGAAACATAACGATATCAACAGCTTGCATAAAGAGAATTTGCATACTAGCGCAGTGCACTTGCTGTTGTTGCAGATATCAAGTGATTCTAACTTGGAGTCACTTACCTGTCTGTCCCTCTAATGCATTTGCTACACCTATACCATGCTACTATCTCGTGCGTGCATCGTTGCATGTGATATTATTATGGTCACTTGCTAAATTTATACACACGCACACCATACACACACGCACACCACCCACACACGCACGCACACACACACACACACACATATATATATATTGTTATATATATGCGTACAAATTATCATTTCAATATTTCTAAAGCAAATATAATTGCTTAAACCAAGGGTCAGCAAAGTGTCAATATAGTATATTAAGAATCAATCCGATCTAGGGGGTCGATTAGGGATCGATGAATGAATTCCGATACTATTCAATCGCAAATTTATTGACAGCAATGTAGTATGTACAAATTTCGTTTGGAATGTCATTTGTAATTACAATATAGTAAGTAAAGTTTTTATAATAGATTATAGCTTATTTAATTTCTCACTCCTGCATGTATTTTTTTTTAAATAATTTATTTATATTTTCATACCGTCTAAAGTATGCGCGTTTCGTGATGGGTTCTCATTCTCGATCTGTAGAGGAAATTATTCTTGCTCCGTTTGTTACAAGATGGTCCAAATAAGAGCACAACCTCTTAAATTATGACTTGTTTACAAGCTTATGAGGAAAATGATGAACTATCAAAACCAATTATTACTATACACTGAAATACGATATGTCATGAGGTGCATGTTTGCAAAATCTTGTTATTCATTTAAACAGTTACAGAATTTTACTGAAATTAATCCAGCCTTAGTGACAAATTGGGGAAAACCCACAATATTTTCTTTTAAGCCTTACTTGGTAGTTTTCAATGATATTCAAATGATATCATAGCTGCAGCCTAGTGGTCAAGGTCGTGGACTAGCGGGCTGGCGGTTTTCATTCAGTCGAGGGTTGATCCTTACAAAGACCCGCCGTGTAGCCGGGCTGATGCACATTAAGTCTGTTCGGGCCCAAAGTCCCCTATGGTGGGATGTTAGGAGAGAGCAGGGGTCAGGTGTTGTCCCTGTCACCTGGACCGTGATTCAAAATTACGAGGTCCGCCGCCAATAGCCTTAGTGTTGCTTCTAGTGCAAGTTGTTAACTAAAACTAAACCCAGAACTCAAACATATCATCATGAAAATTTATTACATTTAATTCAAGAATGATTAATATTTAAGCTTCCAAGTTAAATTAAACTTGTTTAAGCTTTGTTGTTACGTAAATATTTTCAGTACTTTGTTTAATTGGATAACTGAAGTAGAATTAAAATGTTATACAAATCCTCATCTTCAAAATTGAGATTTAAATTACGATTTGACATACTAAAAATATATGATATCCCTGAGTGGACTATCGAGTTACTTTCTGCTCCGCTGTTGAAACAACGATAGTCATTTGCAAGTCGAAGACATTGAATTAGTTGATTTGAAGCAAAAGCTTTTAATACCTCTAATCTGAGTAAATTTTTCGAATATAAATATTACGCAAAATATCCAAAACTTATATACTTTTTGAATTGCATTCCCAAGCCATGTATGGTAGAATCTAGTTTCTGGTCACAGCACTTATTTGTCAAAAAGAAAGAAAAATTACCATGCAGCTCCTAGGGCGAAGTAAGACTGAAATTAATAAATTTTGAACCAAATATTTGCTAATTTTAGCCAAGACACAAGCACATCCTTCATTGATTTAGGTAAAGTATTTGGTCAATTTTCAAAGAGGAAAACTTATCTGTTTCTTAATGATTTAATATTTTAAGAAACAGGTAAGTTTTTCTGTTTCCTGGTTTAAACCATAAATCTGTGGTTGGCGTTACTGAATTTGTTAGGTTAATATTTACTGATAATCTTTTATTCATTTTTATTTCATCAAGAACAGAATTATGTTTACGGACGAAGAATAAAGCCATGAAAGGGAATGGCTATTTTAGAATCCACAAGATGTCGATTCTATTTTGTAGCAAAACTTTTGCCCCTAAATCACTTCAGTATGCACAAATCAACATAGAATCTGTCTCATAAATAAATATTGGTATACGCAGCGTATTCTCTGAACTGATAAGCTCGAAATACTGTTGCTGTGTTTATCAGCTGTCATCTGTTTCATTAGTCCGAATACAGTATTTTTGGCTTCGGAAATAGATGACAGACTTCAAAAAGATCACTGGAAAAGAAATGTGTTATGTCTATTAGAGACAAGAGATAGGAAATACATACTAGGGAACTTTGTAAGACAGAAGAATTTAATAAAATTACAAATATTTTAGAGGCGATGTCTTGGGATAACAAAACAAAAAGGAGAAACTAGAAGAGAAGTAAGTAGTTTGTTAAACAACGCAAAGTCAGAGTTCATATTTATGTTGGTCCGGGAGGATGAAATTTTGAGAAACATCCAAATATTTATCTAATTATTGCAAAATCAGGATGTGACGCAAGAAATATAGCTTATCTACAATCCAATATAAATTTCTTAGGCGAATCGCGGGCAATCTCGAGAATTTTAAGCCTACAAAAAGAAAAGAAAAAGATATAGATAACAAAGATATCCATTAAAAGTGGAGGAAAAATATGCTCAATGATTGCCATAGCTCTGGAAATAAATTTTGTCTGAGAGGAAGTTTAGAATAAATAGTTCTATTTATAGATTTACTTCATTAAGCTGAATATCGAGATTCGATAAAGGAGATATGTGTATTTGAGAAACAACACGTAAATTTTCGTTTTGAATAAACTTCCAATGCTGCTAAAATTATCAACTTAATACAAAAATTCAATACTAAAGATGTATGAAAATGAGTTGATTCATATCCACAAGACCTAATCACACTTTCCAAATTCAAGTTCCATCCTTATATAATTCATAAAATAAGATCCAAAGCGATTTGTCTCAACCGTTCATCTTAATTCAATGTACAATTTTACGAATATACATGATAAAATAGAATCAGCATTCTAACAAACACAGCTCTGTATGTATTTATATGCAGGATGGTATCGAACTAAACATAGAATGATCTTTTCAAAATTAACGATACGTTTAAAATGAACCATGATGTAACAAGAGATCTGATGCTCTGTCGGGTATTGTACAGAGAGTCATATGCGTTGGGGAAACTAGTTTTGATATTATAATTCTGAGAATGCTCTACACTCAAAGAGACGCAAGTCAAAATTCATCAAAGTATATGATATGTATTTGGTTTTTATTATTTGCCAACTTTCTTCATATTCCAAGTAAATGTTCTTTGTTAAAAATGAACTGAAGCAGAGGTAAATACTATTAAATCTTTGTGACTGGTTTTATAATGTATTTACTACTGGCAAAATGCTCATGGTGGCGGATCGGCCGGTACTGATGAATCGCAGGTTCGAGCCTGAGGGCCATTAAAGACTCACCGTGTAACAAGGTGCACGTCAACGAAACAAAGGAAAGTCCTCCCATTGGCATACTGCAGTGAATTAAGAGAGGAATGTCAGCTAGGTGGCCATGTTTGTCACTGAACCAAAGTTCAAATATTACGAGGTCAATCGCCAATAGCCCTTATTTGCTACTAGAGTGATGTTAATAAACCAATCAACCAACATTAGCAAAATACTAGGGTGAAGGAATCTAAATTCGGTATGGAAGATGGCGACATATGTAATTAAGGATTGATTTGAAACATGTATTGATGATTCAGAAATTTCATATTCAATCGAAATTTTCTAAAACCAACTGCAGACATAGATATTATTTTGTAGAACCTTCTGACGAAGTAGTAATACTAAAAAGTGCTGAGAGCTATTTTACAGAGAATGAAACTTTGATATTTATTAATCTTAAGAATATTGTTCTAAGTGCCTTGCTACTCCCTTATTCTTCAATCAATCAATCACAGTCCACTATTAGACGTAAATAAAACATGCGAGTGGAAATTAAACGAATTTTCCGATTATTAGATACTTCTAAAGTAAGATAATATTGATCAAAAATTACGGAATCTGCATATTAACTCCTGAACACATTTTATTGTGTTATTGTAAATGTTGCAATAAATTTAAGAATTTCAATTTTCCCTATTAGATTCTATGTAACTTTTGTATAATACGCCCGAGTGCCACCATTTCCATTTCTCCAACTTCATATTTGGCGTTTTAGGTTCAACATGACAATACATGCTCTGCATTTTGCATAAAAGCTCATCGTCAAACAGCCACACATATTTCATCCAAATATACAGTATTCATTTGTTAGACTATCTAAATTTTATTAATTATTTAGAGTCTAGCCACACCAGAATATCATAAAATTGATGATTGTTGTTAAATTCTTTTCTTTTTGAAAATAGGATTTATGAATTTATGATTTTGTCATGGTGGCTGATGTTATAGATATATTAAAGGTAATTTACACAATGCATAAAGTGAAAGTGGGAATCTAATACCATTCTAATATTTTACCAATAATTCACTTTCAGTATCATTTGGTGTAATCCTAGGTGAACTAAGAATTTGATTTTAGGTTTTTGTGAAGGTTATGCTTGTCTAGTACAATCTTTATGTTGACTTTTTATGCCAAATTATGTGATATTTATCATTTTGTACTCTACCCTGTTCAGATATTGTTGGGAAAGTTGTCTGGGAATCGGATGTATTGCTCCTTGACATGAGATGTTTTATAAAGTTTTCGGTCATTTTATCGGTAATTATAATCAGGTCTTCAAAATTTAGGCTTGTGTTGAATTTGCCAAGTATTGTTAAATTTATGTTTTCCCTAGAATTTTTCTATTTTATAGTCTAAAATAGATGCATTTTGTTTGTTATTTGTAATAATACATTTTGTTTTGACTGAACACTTCTAGTGACATCATTGTTTGGCTTAATAAGCTTTTAGTAGGGCTAATAGCCTTTGTTTTTCTTATCCTTAAAGCCATTCAAATTTTGAGGATTTGTTTATGTTTCTTGTATTAAAGAAGATACTGTGTGAAGATTTGTAGAGAAAAGCTAATATTTTATAAGCTGTTCATTTCTGTGCTGATGAATATGAACTGTGAAAGAAAATTATTTTATACTAATGGAAGATATTTTGATTTCAATGAAATCAATGATGTAATATTTTAAAACTTGTTATTTTGAGTATGTAAAGTTTGAAATGATATACCATTGTCTCCTTAATTTTCCTTAGGTAGTGTATCAAAAGAATGATCAGGAAAATAACTCTTACTGAACCTTCAAAAAATAACTTCTCCTTCTGAAAAGAAAATGATTTTAGCATTTTGTAAAAATAAGATTATAAACAAAAGAAAAGCTCAAAAGCGAATATAATTTTTATTTTAAATAACAGGAAACATGCAATCCATTTAAATGTTAATATATGCAACATCTATTGATTCTAATGTTATACATTTGGCATAGCTATTATGATTGAATACTAAAGCTAAATGATGCTATATCGATATGAGATTTTTTCTTTGAATACAATTCTGAACTATATTAATAAACATAATGGAAGAATAAATTTTAAAAATAGTATGTATAAATTTTATTGCATATTATTTCTTTGTGTTATTTGTATTATGATTATATTCCCACAATATGTTGATATAATTTTATTGCATTATTTTTTTCCTTGCGTCCAACTGCTTATGCTTAGTATAGATGAGTTTGTTTTGTTGTTGTTGATAATTATACACATTTTATGAAAAAAATATTTGTGTAAAAAATTTTTAGAAATGCTGCCATTTTAAAAATATTTAAATGGTCTAAATTTTAATTTTAGGTTGAATTTGATGTAAATTTGTCTTGCAACGGCTGTGCTTCTTCTGTTGAAAAAGTTTTATCAAGAATACCTGGAGTCAAAATAATTAATATTGATGTTGAAAAGCAAAGTGTTGTTGTTGAATCATCACATCCATCTCAAAGAATCAAAGAGGCAATTGAATCAACAGGCAAAAGAGCTGTTCTTAAAGGCTTTGGTAATAATTATTGATAAATGCTCGTCTAACACAAATACAAATTTATTCTAATATATTGATCAATTTTGTATTATTTTTTATTTAATGATTTCTCTTTATAAATTGACTCTGTCATTGTGTTTCAAACATAAAATGTTTTAAAATCTTATAGAGACACAGTACCCTTAAAATGACAAAAATATCACAATGTATTACCTTCCTTTGATAGTATAAGGTCTTAAAATGCAAACACAAAATTACATGCTGTAGTACATGTGTAAAATCTGGTCGATCACTTTCATCAAAATAGGAAAATGTCACAAAACAATAATTGGAATGGAGATAATTTGTGTAAGTTTGGTTGGATATGTGCTAAATGTCATGGTCAATGAGAACCTGTGCTTTTAGATACATTATTTAATATATTATTCATTAATTAAAAAAAATATTTGTTTTAAACAAAAGCCAATGCTGTATCTGAAATTTTATAAAATACATTATCAGGTTAAATTTGAAAAATACCTTATTATTTATTGGTAGAGGCAATTTTAAAATTTGATACTTTAATTTGAAATTAAATTAATCATTGTTCCATAACTTAAATTCATAGGTACAATAGAACAAGAAACTGCTTATAAGTTCTGGCAGCAATCTGAAAAAAGATTGGCATCACTATCTTTAATATATTGTAGAATGATGATGCAAAGATATATCAGTGCTAAAATTTTAAAAGAAATTCAGGATTCTGATGGATCAAGATGAACGTTTAGCATGAGGCTGAGAACAGCATTATAAAAACTATAAAAGAAGGAAATGTTTGAGAAGTTTTGTGATAAGAGAAATTTTGCTGCTATTTAAAGGAGACTATAGAAATGTGACATGCTGTATTCAAAACACTATTAAATTAAGGTGTTGGAGACACTATGAGTATTGAAGTTTGTTACTTTATGTTATGACATATATGGCCACAAATTTCATGGTTTTAAATACCTAGCTGGTATTGAGGTATATTGCCTTTTAACAACCTTACAGTGATATTCCTGGGCTTCCTTATAAAATCAATTGAAAACATTTTTGAATGAGAAATGTTTGTCCAAAATACTTTATTTGAGGAGGGTGCTCCCGAGTGTTTGTCCTTCCATGTACTTTACACAATTCATCACATTTTAATTGTGTGTCTTGTTTTTGATCATCATCGCTACTTTTTTTTTCATTCATCACTTTTAAACCTATCCGATTTGGTGGGGGAAAACCCCTGCCCTGGTGTCACAATAACAGGTAACCATTAATGATTATGCTAAGATTAATGCCAGATTCATGAAGCCTACCTTGCGATATAAACTTATCTTGACACTATTTCTCAGTTGTTGATCGATTCATTACTGGGCACCTCTGTAATATGGAAGTACTTATATTATTTATATAAATGGCATATATTTGTACAAAATTAACAATCATTGTTAATAGTTTGCAAAATAGGGTGGTTTTTTTTTTTTTTTTTTTTTTTTTTTTTTTTTTTTTCTTTTGAAAAATCTAACATACATATCTGCAATCAAAATATGAGTTCATTTTAGATCATGATAAAATAGGTTTCAAAATTACAATTACTTATGTCTGACTTGGAATGATATTTAGAAAAATATATATCTACAGAAATCTTCTTTCATAGATAATATATGTACAAATGTTTCAACCGTCTGATATTGAATGTTTACTTATAAAAAAACTAGTCACAAAAGGTGCTTACTTTAGATTCTAAGGGCAAATAGGTAATTTAACTGCATATCATCTTAAAATGAGCTTTTTGTTTGAATAATTTTGTCACAAAATTATTTCATCTTTTTGCTTTTCTTTTTTAACTTTTTGTGTGTAGGGTCTTCTTCCATTTTGATATAAAATTATTGAAAATTTCAATGTAATCAAACAAAAAATTTTGCAATAAAAAATTGTAATTACTTATTATTATTGTATTATGAGTAAAACATTGTTTATAATATATGATTCGTTTAATTTGCGTATTGAAAAAAAAAAAAAAAAAAACCCAGATGTATAAAAATGCCATTTAGTCTTGTTGAACATCCTTCAGTCATTAAATAAAACGTTTTATGGAAAATCATCACTCACATTGTAATTTGAGGAAAACTTTGAATCATTTAAAAATTTATGATTCATTCAGTTGCAATTTTTTGTTGTATAATTTTATGCTGATTTTAAAATATTTGTCCAAAAATTTTTAAATTTATTTTGTGTATTTCTGTTTATAAGAATTCAGTTAATTTGATCATATTTTTTTAAATTCTATTTTACATATAAAGATGTATTTTATTATTCTGAAATAAAAACAGTAATAATTAATACAATAGTAATGACTTTTCTGTTTCCAACATTTTTCTTGTATACAGGAACAAAACAAATTGAATCAGCTGTTGCTGAGCTAAAAGGTGAAAATGGTGTATTTGGTGTCATTCGATTTCATCAGACAGATAAAGATTTGTGCATAATTGATGGTACTATAGATGGTCTTTCTTCTGGAGAACATGGTCTACATATTCATGAATATGGAGACCTATCTGATGGTTGTGAAAGGTAAATTGCTTGTTTGTTTCAGTAATTGAAACTCATTACAGAATGAATAAATTTTCAAAATATTCATTCTATTTAATATTTCTGTATCGATTTCTCTAGGAATTTCAATTTTGCACTTATACAGAAGATAGCAAAAAGATTTATTATTTTTTAAGTGTGACAGTAAACTGTAAAAAATATAATAAATAAATAAATAAGAGAAAAAATGGGTCAGGAAGGTAACTTGCATTTCTTTTTGTTTGAAAATAATTTTATAAGTATTTAAACATTGTGTATCTTAATATTTTGCATTTTTAAAGGAAATTCAGCTCATGGTATTATTGTAAAGGTAATTTTTCTCAAAATTGTTTTCTGATTATTAGTTTTTCATTCATAATGGTGGATAACTTACTTAAATTTTCAGATTTAAATTGAAAGGTTTAATACACATGGATACAATTTACAATATCCTATTTTGTAACAATTTTTTTCATATTTGTGCTAGCACATCTTGATAAAAGGTTTTAAGAATTTCATGATAATCAGGGTTATGTAACAGAGATATTAGAAGAGGTCATATCCAGTTTTTATTCTGATATTTTAGATCTTATATATATATACATGTTCATTTAAATGTTTGTTATTTTTTATGAGATATTACAACATTTTAGGTAAAATTCTATTTTGCATGATTTTTTCTAAAATTCTCTTTAATTTAAATTAAATATAGGTTTAGAAATACTATTTTTAAGACTGGTGATTTTGTGTGTGTGAATGATTTTAAATCCAGAAATTAACTGAAATGTTAAGTTGTCAAAATAACAATTGTTTGTAATGAAGATATAAACATTCACTGTTCAAAAATAATCTCTGATAAGCATTGTAATAGGATAAGGGATTTTGATTTACAATAGGTTGTGTAAGGTGAGAACCTTACACAACCTATTGTAAATCAAAATCCTAGATTCCTATTGTAAATCAAAATCCTATGTATCTCACCATTTCTAGAATCAAAAATTAATCTCTTAAAAATCAGTGTTACTATGTTATAGGTAATATTTATGTAAATCAATGAAAAGTAACTGAGAAATTCTGTGACATATTTATGTAAATTGTTTCTCTGCATTTTAAAAATATTTTGATTAATTTAAAATAAGTGAATATATATATTACAGGGTTTTTTTTTTTTTTTTTTAAAAAAAAAGTGTTTAAATTTCAAAACATTTTTTTTTTTTTTTAAAAATTTGATAGTTCTACAATATCATTAATTTGAAACTCTTAAAATATTTGTTAATATTTTTAATATTGCAAAATTGACTCATGTATTAAAAAAATATGAACTGCAATATTTTCTCTTAATCTTTAATCCTTTATTCCTTATAATTTCTTGTAAAAGCATAATTCTTATTCTTTTAATTATGTTGTCAATTTTTTCTTGTTTCTTTTCATAAGGATTTTCACAATTTTATTCATTTGATTGAAAATATGTTGATAAATTTCTGTAAAGCTTTAGATTTAATTTAAAAATACTTTTTTCAACAAAAATTATTTTCTTCTTCTAGAATACAACATAAATTATTGCATTGAAATTATTATTTCATTATTGCATACTTTAGATTTAAAACAAAAACAACAAATGTATGAGTTATTGCATTAATTACTAAAATTATCAATATTTTTTGGATTGTTAAATTTTTTTCAGCTTCAGTATCCACTGCAATTTGTTTACTTATTCAAAGTACTTCACAAGTTTTTTTTTTAATTAATGTTAAAATATTTTTTCCGTTTAATATGTTATGTATAGACTTATTATTTGAAACAAAATAATCAACTTTTATTACTTATGTATAAAAAACTCTTGTGTATTTGATATTTTCTCTCACAATACTAAATTTTTTCCAAGATAGAAATTTTTTAAAAGAAACCATTGCTGTTTGATAGTCATTGTAATGTGTGGAGATTTATAGGTTAAAAAATTCAGTTTTATAAAAACCATTGCCTGGAGTAATGGAAAATACTACACGTTTAATTTTACTAATTGCAACAATTAATTATAATGTCATTTTTGTTTCTAATAAGTTATTAATTTTTTCTCCCAAAAATAATTTACAAATTAATGTCATGTATGAGGTATTCTTTATGAAGATTCTTCATTTTTATTCTCAGATGTTTTAGACTAGATGGATCTTGATTAATGCCAATTGTGTTACTCAATGCACTTTTCAATTAAAAAGATTAAATTGAAATTGCATTATTATTCCTGTATTCTATTAATTACTATCAAATAGCTTCCCAAAGTATTTCATGAGATAATATTTTAATATCAATGATTGCATATTTATTATTGAAGTAATACATAGCATTTTTGTGTAATATAACAATTTTCATCTTTGTATAATGTACCTAAACATAGAAATTGTTTTTGATTACTTTAGTTACATTTTAATAATCCAATAATATACCCCTTTCTCTGTATATGGAAACATTTGAACTTAGGTGGGGACAAACAATTTAAAATTTATGACAATTTTTTTTAATTATCTCCTAAAATCTTGAAACTGGCCCTCATTAAATAAGATCCGTATTATGTAAGGAAATAGTAGTAAAATATTAAATTAAATATGACAAAAAATATGTGGCATATTTTCAGAAGTGAAGTAATTCAAATAAAGCTTAAAGTGATAAGAAGGCTTACTTTTGTAAAAAATTTTGTTGTTGGGATTCGTAGGTGGGATTTTGCAGTATTATTTTTTCCATAATACTTGATTTATGAAATTTGGACAAGTTATTCTGTTTTATACTGTGCAATGAAATAGTTTAAATAATAAGCATTACTATTTGAATTTTTGCTATATCTTGATATTATTCCACTTTCAGTATTGGACCACATTTCAATCCAACTGATTCTACTCATGGAGGAAACGAAGATGTAATTAGGGTAAATTTTTTTTATTCCTTCTTAACATTGGATAGACATGTTTGAATGTTTACATATTTTCGATATTCTAAATAGCAAGCATAGAAAAGGACCTTGGTTTGGATTAATGTTTAAAGTGTTTAAAAAAATTTATTTTACAATAACAATTCATGTCCAATTTGTTTTGTTTCATTGACCAAATGCTTATCTGAAATTTTTTTTCTTCATACTTTAATTCATGATATTACATCTTTTATCCTTCAGAGTGGAAAATCTGTAAAATTTTATAATTGCTGGAGTGCAGAGAGAGAATTTCATTTAAAGTTATTTGATAAAAATTAATGTTTGTTTAGGTATTAAAAATAATTCAAATGATATTAAAGACTTAAACAAGCAATAGCATATATAATGCACATAATTAATATTGATTAATTTTAATGTATAATCTTATATATAAAATGAAAGTTTAACTTCAACATCATTATGCATCATTTTGTTTGATGTTCCAAATTTATGAAATTAAATTTAAATTTAATTAATTATAAAAACTGTGAAGTTTTATTAAAAATAAATATAATTATATAAAAAAAATTGAAGGATAGTTGTTATTCAATCTGTTCAGCCAGTTTTTCCTATTTCATCGTATAAATTGCTAAATGCATTTGTAAGTTTTTATATGGGTAATGCCTTAGGAGGCTTGCATTTGTGATATAGTTGTTTAATATATATCTTAGGCTTTTGTAACTTATATATAGCTTATGATTTTAAATATTTTCAACAATATGATATTAGACAAACTAATATTTAAGAATCATCAGTTGGTTTTATTAACATTGCACTAGAAGCAACACAAAGGCTATTGGTGACTGGCCTCATAATTTTGAACCTGAATTAGATGATGAGAACAACACCTGAGCTGGCACCTCCCTCTCCTAACTTCCACACCATGCCAATGCGAGGACTTTAAGCTGTGACAGATTTAGCATGCATCAGCCATGGCTTTTTAGTGGCATCAAGGCTCAAACCCACTACTTGGCAAAAATTGCTGGCCTTAAGTCTGCAATCATGACCACTAGGCTACTGCTGCTACAATTGTCATAAAAATTAATAAGGTGTTACTTCAGTAAATGCTAATTTGCAAATAAATACAAGAACAGGCAGAGAAATGATTTTGTAATAGAATTATAAATTTTATCATAAGGAATTGTTTATGGTATGTGTTTTTTTTTTATGTTAAAATGAATTTTTAAAAGTTTAATGGAATAATTTAAATCATTGGTCCTATTGTAAGAATATAATGTAATTTTTAGAGGAAATTTTCTTTTTATTGTTTATCTTTTAAAAATTTATCTTTAAATTTTGTATTAGGGAATTAAATAGATTTTATTCCATTACATATTATGGAATGATACTATTTTTGTAGTATGTTACATTTTCCTTTTTATATATCTTTCTTAGCTTTGATTCTAAGAAATCACTGAAATTAAAATTGTGCATTTGATTTATATTCAATTATAATGAGAGATTTGAAAAGTATAAAACTTTGACAATAAACGATTTCAGTTATTTTGGATGAATTGTAATCATTTAGAAATTTTCTTTGAAATTAGTATTTTTTATGTACAAATTGTACATTATTTGTTATCTATAAGTGAACATGCTATAAAATGAATTATAAGTAGCGAATGAAATGAATGTTTTTGAATTCTATTTTTTATTACTATTATTTCTTATTAGTATTATTTTTCACATATGATCTGGTATCTCATTTGAAAATATGTTGAATTTGGTTTTCCACCTTTTTTATTAAGTGCAAATTGATCACTAACTTTTCTTTGTGATGTATAAATGACCCAAATTCTTCCTGATGTTCTTATTCCATTTTCTGGTTTTGTAATTACCATTATTTTAAAGAAGTTTTATAAATTTCCACACAGCACACACAATCTGTCCTTTTCACTGTTTATAAGCATTAATGTAAATCATGATATGTTGTTGGCTGCAAATTTTCTTCTTTTTTTTTTGTAGATTTTAATTTTTTCTGTAAAGTATGTCTATTTGTGTGTTGTTTTTTATAAATTCATTTTTCTCGTGTTTTACCACAAAAATGCCACCCCTGACCACTTTTCAAAATAAAGTGTTAAATACATGAAACGTTTAACGTAATTTGATTTCTTCCAACCAATTCTCCAGCTTGGATTGTATTCACTTCATTAACACTAGGTTTACTATGAGTTGACATATACCTATTTCTACCAAAGGGGTCAATTGACACCTTTTGGTATTAATTGGAAAAAATATAAATTGACCTATCTATTATTAAGTTAAAGTAGGAAAAACTAACCTCAATAAAACTACATCAGTTATAATAATTAGTTTTTATTGTTCTTTTTATTTCAGATAGTTTAACGTGAAGCATTTGTTGCAAATTTAAAAATTTTTTCTCTGTACATACTCCACAAACTTATTTTTTGTAACTGCCACAGGTAGATAACTTGCATTTTATTTCTATTGCAAAGGGCTATTTGGCATTTTTTTCTTGATCCAGAACTCTCAACTACATCCACCAACAGTTCATTCAAATTTTCTGATTCGGATGAACCTTTGTATGCAACAGCAAGTTCTTCTGCCAGCTGGAACAAATAATCCTTCCTAGATATATTTTCACCAGTGGTTTCTTTGTATAATATTCGCAAATTGATTCTAGCCAAATCTAGGATATTGAAAAAGACTTGCAGAGACCATCTTTGAGATGACGATTTTACAGTATATTTTCGAGCCATTTAGTTTGTCATGTCAACTTTGTATTCAGTATTATTATAATATGCTATTGATTTGGATAATTTTTTTTTTTTCATTTTTGTCAAATTTGATGGAATTGTGCTTGGAACTATGAAGAAGTCTTTTTGCTTCTTATGTACACACATTTTTTTACTAACACATACTTATTTCTATATTTTTTTATCTATATACATATATATTGGTATGAAACCACATCATATGCATATGATGTGGTCTTACTCCCTCAGCTAAAGTGCATCCCTATCAACCGTTACATATTTAAATATAAATGTATGTATCCTCAACAATATTTATTTCAATAAGTAAAAGTAGGTGTACTTTATACATTCCTCCAAAACTAAAAATAGAAAAAGATAAGATTTGCGATTATATGTCTTATAAATGTAAGTAACAATTAATTTAAATATTGTCATAAAATAGGGTAGTAATTTTCTTGAAATTTAATGAAAAGTTTTTTTCAGTGGGGTCAAATTGACCCCTTAGTAAACCTACTGTTAAAGTATTAGCATTAATAATAGAGATTATAATATGCAAAGGTTTATTTTATTTTCATTTTGCAACAGCAATAAGTACATTTAACTTGAAATATTGTCAATTAAAACAATTATCATTAAATAATACATTATATCTATGTGTGTATGTGTAATGATTCAACTTTAATTTGCGATAGTGTTTCATTGAAAAATGATTTAATTTCCCTACTGGGCTGCTGTAGGCCATTTAAATCCCTCAGATTTCCTACACTTATACCATCTGATCTATTGCATGTAAAGAGAAAATCCCTTATATAAAAATGAAAGTAAGAAAAAATTCTTGCTTTTCTGATATCTTCTGCACTCTTGAGGTGTAAATCAAACAGTGGAGTTGTATCTCTAGTCATATGGATATGATATGATCTAACTCCCTCAGCTACTGTGGAATAAACAACAATGAAATTTGAACTTCACCTCGATTTAGTTTATTTAATTAATTAATTTTCAAAATCTTTATATATATATACATGTATATTGTGAAGTACATAAAAATGTATCTAACATTTTGTATGGAAGATTTAAATAGTAACTATCTTTAAAAAAAGTAAACATCTATGGTGCTAAATCTGTTCTCTGTAGAACTTTGTAAACAACAAATTATTTTAATTATATTGCGACTTTCAGTGCTAAGTTAATTTCCCCTGCAACTTGCTCCCTGTGTAAAAATATAATTTGTTGGGACATAAACAATCACAAGGAGATATATAAATTGATACTACATATAAAAAGAAGCTGATAAGATTGTAAGGAGAAAAACACCTCCATGAAATCCTGATAATTTTTGAAAATTTCATTCAAATATAATTACTTATAAATGCTTAAAATTTCTTGTTGTATTAAAATTTTTTTTAAAAACGAACAATTTTTGTTCGGAATTTTTTTTAATTAGATTAGCTGTAATCCACCAGCAGCAGTTTTGACAGTGCCAAAACATATCTTCCCTTTTCTTAACTTCTATAATAAGCAAACATTTTAATTAAAAGTAGCATCATAAAATCCATTGCATGTTTCAGTTAGAAATTTTAACAATTTATTCATAATACCCCGATCTTACAATGATGTCTTTATTTAATTTTTGATCTAATAATCATTTTTAGCTTTAAAATTTATGTGAGTACTTTATCAGAAAAACACAATGTTAAATGTATGTGTAGCATAAATTGAAAAATTGTTATTGTTTGATAATAAATTTAAATCAAAGATTGAAATAATTACTCTTGTTTAAAAAAAAATGGTAAACCATCTATATTTTTTGTTTATATTGCTTCTGTATTTTCAAAGCAGGTATAAATTTGAATATTTTTGTAATTTTTTATTTTGTCCTACCAGCATTATGGAGACCTTGGAAATATTGTTGCTGACTCGAGTGGTCGTGCCAGCTTTAGAATTCAAGACAATATCATAAAGGTTTATGATATTATTGGTAGATCAATTGCTGTTTCTGCTGATAAAGATGATCTAGGAAAAGTTGAAAACCAGCTATCTGCTATTGATGGAAATTCTGGAAAAGGGTACAGTTACATTTTTTTTATGTTAACGGATTCATTGAAATATAAAAGCTAAAATTCAGTTGAGTCCTGCTCATAAATAAGAATAATAATCTCATAATTCATTAAATATCTTTTTATGATCTTATTTTTTAAGAGTTCAAAAATAAACTGAAACCTGGGATTTTTTTTTCTTTTTTTTTTTTGCAATTCTTAAAATAGTTGCGAAAAATTATTAATAGTAAAGTAGACATGAGTCTCTTTATATATGAATTGTTAGTTTATCTGAAAAATTGATTTAATTATGTTTATATACAAATTGTATATTATAACACATCAATCAATAACTCCCGAGACTAACATTGAAAACAACATTTTTTTTGCAAAATTTTTTTTTATTCATCAACATAACACCTTTTGTTAATCACCTTCTAGGGTGATACAATCGTTCCAACGCTTTTCCAAATCTTTTTCCACAAGAAATCTTTTTTGTTGTGAGTAAATAGCGATAAACAGCTTTCTGAATCATCGACTCGTTGCTGTTTTTGTTCCATCGAAAGCAATCGCGGCACCCACTTGGAAAAAACCTTTTTCATGCTCAATTTTTCATGAAGGATAGTAAATACACTTCCATATGATATCTGTGTCATCTCAGCAATCTCACGGAGCTTCACTTTAAGATCTTTCATTATAATTTTTGTCACTTCACTCACATTTTCCGGTGTAACGGCTTCCACAGGTCTACCCAAGCGTTCTGCGTCATTTGTGTTGGTACGACCACGTTTAAACTCGGCAAACCACCGACAAATCGTTGCTTTTGATGGACAAGAGTCCGGGTAACATTTTTCAATCCATTGTTTCGCTTGCACGGTGTTTTTACCCATTAAAAAACAATGTTTTATCAGAACACGAAACTCGGTTTTTTCCATTTTTTAAACAAACTACAAAACGACTTTACTCCAACCTCAATAACTCAGCTGTTTCTGGTCCGATTGACTTAAAATTTTGACACGTTTCAAGCAAAGGTTAGTACTCTAGAAAGACCTGGTTACTGGTTTACTACGAGCGCCATCTCTGGGTTAGTCTCGGGAGTTATTGATTGATGTGTTATATAATAATACACAGAAAAATTCATTTTCAACCTCCACATTGTCAACTTCTATATCAATAAAGGAACATAATTTTTTAAGTTATAATTCTTGATGATTATTTTACAGATCATTAAAAAATATATAATCTGTGTAAAAGTTATAAGTTTATGATTCCTTAGATTTTTGTACTTATCAGAAATATTCAAACTTGTATTCACTTAAGTTAACTTTATGGATGAGTTAAAAAGGGAGAAATCTGTTAGTAATTATGGATTCAATTAAAAATTGAAGATTGTGTTCAAAACATTTTTTCATTATTATGAAAAAGATTCCCAATTTTATATAAATAATTTTACAAAAGTAACAAAAATTAAGAATTATAATTTTATTTTTCATTTTATGAAACTTGATGTTAGAATACTTCAAAATTTAGCTTGTTGGGAATTGAAATTTCATAAATAAAATTCCAAAGCTTCATTCATTGGTTGTTACTTACATTTCATTAATTTTTTTTTCTTAAAAAATATCAAGCCAGACAAAAAGATTGAAAATGGGCACTGAAATATGCAATTATTATCCAATTGCTTAAATATTATTTTTTGATTTCTGGAAGCTTTCATTGGATCATGGATTTTAAACACAGTACGTAACATTTAATATTTACTTTCCCCCCCAAATTTCTAAATCAATTCCTAGAGATTCATCTGCTGTCAGTTATTTCTTCAACATGAATGCTATAATTTATTGAATAATAAGGCAGGAAAATTAGAGATAACATCTAATTTTGTGAATACTTAATTTTTCTCTCACAGCAGAGTTGTGTTTTGAGGTAATGTACAAGAACTTTAAATAATAATTTCTTGTAAAATAATAGTGTTTTCACAGAATAATTTGTTACACTATTAAAGATATCTTTGTGAGAGACGTTGTCTATCATTAAACTGTGGTGAAAATCTTGGACACGTTGCATATATTATTTATAGATCAATTGAAAGCAAAATTTTCCATAAAAAATATAGAAAATACTTTTTTTAAAGAAATGGGTTATAATTCTCATATCCATTTAATTTTATAGACTATTGCTTTATGATCCTTGTGTACAAATGTTTTTTTTTTTTTTGCTCATTTTTAAGACTAGTGTACATGGGATCTCAGTATTATTTTCAGCTAGTAGATAATTAAAACATATTGAATCAAATGTTTCTATTGTTTCTTAATTCTTAAGAGAAAAAAAATGTGTAGAATTATTCAATAGATTAATTTTTTTTTTGGTAATGTCTTTTCTGAAAGTTAAAAATTTCATCGTGCCTTAGAAAAAATTCATTATAAAAGTAGTTTTCATGTGTAATGACCATTGGGTTTCAAAAGCATGCATTTTACAGATAATTAAAAGAATTATAGGTTTTTTAAAAAATATTTATTATATTGTACAGAATTAATTTCATTGTAAATTTCATGTTCATTAAAATAATTAAATATAATTTATATCAAAATATTTTATCATTAATTATTGATTACCTTGATGATTATCAATAAACTATCTTATTTTATATTGCATGAGTGTAGTTAAATTGTAATGTTGGAAATACCCTAAAGAGTATCCCAAAAGAGATTAAAGATTAATTTTTAAATTCACATTTCACTGTTGTTGTTTTTTTCTTACCAATGCATCATTTACAATTGTAACTTACTATTTATGTGTTTAGACAAAATATTAGATTGTATATAAATTACATTTTTCCCCCTTTAAGATAACTTTTGCAGCACTTAAAGGATTTTAATGCTATTTAAAGTTTTTGAAGAATCTGTTTTAGTAATTCTGTCACACAAAGCAAACATTTAAAATAAGATTTACCTAAATATTGGATTTACCTTACATATGAATTGCATGTTGAAGGAAGGGATATACATTTTTATCATTTTTTTCTTGCTGTAATGGGAAAGAAATTGCTAAGTATTCAAAAGAGCACAGGCATGGCAAAATTTGAAATTTTTAATTCAGGGGATTTGCACATTTCAAAGACAATTATGTTTTTGTGAAAAAGTGATTATCATGCAATGTACATTGCTTCCTGAAAATCTAAATTCATTACACGAGTATTGAAGTGCATTTGAAAAAGTATAGTCATGAAAAAGTTAAATTTTGGATCCCTCAAATTATTAAACTCAAAATGCATTTGCATATATATAATTTGCTTTTGAAATATAACCAAAATGATTCCATTTTGAAGAGTTTAATATCTTGTGTAAATTTATTATTCATAATGGCACTGAATGATAAATGTAATTTTCAGCTATGGCGAGGGAGCACCCACATCAAAAAGGTGGGAGGGAATAGTTGTCGAAGATGGGTTTGGAAGTGTATAAAAACAGTTCTTTATTTTATGTTTTTAAGATTAAGTCCAAACTGTCTTCTCTTAATGGCATTAAAAAAAAAAGTTGCTACATAAACACTCAGAGTCAATGAATTGTAAAAGTATTATATTCCATGATAGTGATGTCAACTTTTCTGTTCATACTCATCGCAAACTATTGATACTCGCTAAGGTCATAACATTCCATATACCAAATAATTTTGACATTGAGTCTTGAGGTTATTTATTTTATGTATTCCAAAAGTTTTTGTATGATAAAAATATTTGTTTCATATTAGAGCATTGAAGTCACTCTTAGAAAAATTTAGGAAACAAAAACTGGAAGATCTAAGGAAAGAGTTTCAAATTAGGAATATATAATTATTAAACAAAATATATAGGCAATATTCCATTGATTTAATCTATGTCATTGTAATATAGATTATTATTTTTATTTTGAGGATAAAAGAAGTGTCAAGCTGAAAGTGTTTTCATTTTACCCTGTAGTTTGTCATTTTATTTTGCTAATTTTAAATATTTAGTACTTTTAGGTATAATTAAATATCAAGCAACAACTTTCATGAAAATTAATAAAACTTCATTTTTTTTGACAGAAAAATTCTGAATTAAAATAGATTTACATATTGTATTCCATTTAGATATAAAGTTTTTCTTATTAAGTTCTGAATAAATAGATTTTTCTTCAAACTTGAAATTCTATTGAAGAAGAAAACTAATAAATGTTAGAAATTAAACTAACTCTAAAAGATTTCTTAATGCATACTAATGTGGTCATTATAATTTATTATTTGAATTCATTGTAAAATGTTTGTCAAAACGTATATTTAAGTTAAGGAATGTTATTTTACCATGTAATGAATAATCAACAATATTAGCACATGCTCATGTCTTAAATTAATGTGTTCAATGTTTTTATTTTTGATTAATTGAATTAGCTCTATTTTGTATTTATATATATTCTTTATATGTTATGCAATATGTATGTCACGAAGAAAACTTTTGATTCACGCTCTTCCTTTAAAAATTTCAAGATTTTTTTTTTTTTTATTGGATCACCTTTTAATATGTAATATTGTTCAATCATGAAAACTACTCATTGTATTCTTCACTTCTTTGAAGATCAAAGATGCATTATAAAACTGCCTTGTATGCAAATTTTTATAATATTTATATATATATATCTATTTGAATAAAGATTTTTAATTTTTTTATTTTGTTTAAATATGGTTTGAAAAATTAGATTTCTTAAATTTCTTTTATCGATTTTTTACAGTTTGGCTGCTGCAATTATAGCTCGATCTGCTGGTTTATTTGAAAATCCAAAAAGAATTTGTCAATGTGATGGAATAAGTATTTGGGATGAAAGTGCAATTTTATCATCACTTTAATTAAATTAAAATCAGTTGAAACATTCAACCAGTATTGAAGTATTTTTTGTGATATTTTTGTTTATATTGTATGATTTTTAATGTGTACAAATGTCGATCAAATATATTTCTAAAAATTTTTTTATAAAATTATTTAGTTTTATTTAGCTGTCAGTTACGTCAATTATCATGTAAAAATTGTGGTATTTTCAAGTATTTTTTTTTCTATATAAAATGTAAGCTATAAATTGAAAATAAATATTATGTGTATTTTTACTGGTGTATTATGTATATTAAAATATTTTTTCGAAAGAATGAACAAAAATAATGAAAGTGAAATTGCAAAAATGCATACTTTAATGTGTTGAGATATGTATTTTTTAAAAAAAAATTGTTCGAAACTGAAAATTATTTCATTAAGATTTTAATACATTGCTTGACTTGTACTTTTTTTTTTTATAATTATGGAGAAAGAGAAAAATGATTGAGAAAAATGAACAAGAAAATATTTCAACTCTTGTTTTGATTAATCTAATATTTTTGGATTCTTATTTAATAAAGAAATTTAAAGTTAATTTTGCATTGACATTTTTTAAATGTATTTATAAAATTTTATGTATTTATGCAACTTTGTTCCACAAAATGGAGCTTTTATAATGCTTCTGCTTTCTCCCACCAGGTGGAGACTTAGTAGTTCATGTTTGTTGTTTGCTTTATGTTGATACAACGAAATATGTAATTGTATAAATAATGTTGATGTACATATAAAAGAAAATTAAATATATTACCTGGAAAATCACCAATGACTCGAGAAGTCCAATAAATTTGTAAAAGTTGTGTATTTTACTTATAAACTCATCTTGCCTGACAACTATATTTAGTTACATGTATTCAATGAATTTTCTAATACTGACATCCCTGGAATAACACTATTTGGTTCCATGTATTTTAATATAATGATTCATACAATTTTGTACATTACGCTCCATGCTATTCAAAACTTGAGATCCATTCATATTTGCACATGTGGTTTTAAAGATTTATTATTACAAAGACATTGAAAGAAAAAAAAAATGTAATGTATATTTAATTGAAAAACTTCAGTTGTATAAAAATAACAAAATTTATTAAGCTTCGAAAAGTGAAATTTAAAAATGCAATTGGTAAAATTTTATAACTATCATAATTTTCATTAACATATGTTAAATCATTATCATTCTCTAAAGATCGATTTGTTTTCCCTGGAGGGGGGGGTAGAGGATCCTTATCAGTGGCAATTACTTGATCACTGTCTTCATCCGAATTACGAATCCTCTATCTTTGGAGTGGTAGAAACCCCTCATCACTAGGAACATTTTCATAACTGATGTTGTAAGATGGCCCTTTTTTTTTTTATTTTCTGTAGTATTTAAAAATTTCAAATACGAACCTAATCAAGATTTTAAATTTTGTTGGAAGGCTCTTTTTTTGCATGACAGTGACAAATCAATCTCTATAAAATGAGGCTCTAGTTTCTGTACTAAATCTAAATAATCTTCACATTTGGATGATATAAGTCCTTGGGATGACTTATGTCATTGAAATGCAATAAAATTTTGAAACTTAATTTTTTTTCTTTCATGTAGTTTTCTACTTTAGGAATAAACCAATTTGCAAACCACTCTTATAAGATATTTGCTGTCATGCAAGTTTCTTATTTCCTCACCAATGAACAGACAGCTTCGATTTATCGATATTTTTTAATGGTGTGAAAGGGAAAGACTGATTAATAACCTCTTAGGTTTTAACATAAAGTTCCCCGATTCATTAGTACACATTAAGAGATTCCGTGTTTATTTACTTTGAATCCGAGTAAATAAACACGGATATTTTTTGTACGAGTTTAGATTTCGCTCTATCAGCCGTCTGTGAATAGTCATGGTGGACACCCATGTGCGGATCGCATGTCTGATGGTTGATAAGGATGAATCAGGCGCTGTGACAATTGATCTGACAATCACTCTGACCGCCCGATCTGCTGTGGTCCTAGGTCGATCGGTACCATCATGACGCTGAAATCTGCCATTGTCCACTCATTCTTGCCAGTATCTTCCAATCGCCGCATCGCTTCGACCCATATGACAAGCGATTCTCCGATTTGCCCAACCTGCCTCTTTCAATCCAATGATACGACCTCTTTCAAACTCTGACAGTTGCTCGTAATGAGCTCGAATCTTGCAGCGAGGCATTTTTTTTTTTCAATCGTTGAAAGGTATATCGAATCGCAATGCAACAGAAAATTTGACTATCAGATGGAGAATCGTTTCTTATATACACCTGCTGAATGCGTTGTAGCTCCCGCTATTCATTCATTCATTGGACACCAAATTTTAATCATTTGCATGTTCGGTCCAAATGTCTTTGCATATATGTCATTGTAATCGGGAAACTCCTCATTGGAGCGTCGTGGGTTTTTTTTATTTTATTTATTTTTTGTTATAGAGTGTATGTACCATGCTTATAGAAAATAGAATTATTGCATTGTTAATACATTCCACATACGGTCAGTTTATCAGTTATCTTGTGTAATTCGAGGATTGTCGCAATTTTTACACGGTAGGCTAGTGATTAAGGCGTGCCTGCAGTAGCTTAATTGTCGTGGCCGGCGGTTTTCGTTCAGTCGCGTGTTCGATCCTTGGCCGGGGCTGATGCACGTTAAATCTGTCGGGATCCAAAGTCCTCCCATTGGCTTGGTGTGGAAGTTAGGAGAGTGGGTTCCTGCTTAGGTGTCGTCCTCGTCACTTGACCGAGGTTCAAAAATACGAGGTCTGTTACCAATTGTCCACTTGTTGCTTCTAGTGCGACGTTCAAACATCCAAACCAACCAAATCTCATGTTTTTGAATGAAATGCAACATTTTAATTATAAAGTTATTATTTCAAAATCTTAAATAATGAATGAGTTGAATAATTTATTTATTGTTTTATGCATTAAAATTCAATGGGTAAGGTTAAATGAAATTTAAAATCTTATAAATTCCAGCATATTTTATTTCTTATTAATTAGGATAGCAAAATTTTGGTTCGTTAATATTAGCTTTTGTTTATAAAAAATTTAAAATCCGTAGTTAAATACCATTAATTTTCAGACAAAAATGCTATTTCATGCAAAAAGCACACCGGAAGTTTTTTTTTTTTTTCATAAGAAATGAAATGCTACACATTATTATAGTTATAAGAGCAGTATGAGATACTATATGATAGATTTTTATAGATATTAAGTGAAGAGTAAAAGTATTCTTTTGTTAAAAAAAAAAAAAAGGCATGTGCATGCTAGTTATCTGAATTCTAATAATTTGAAATTAGATTATTTTTTCGTGCCAAAAATAGGAGTTATATTGTGAAACTATTTATTCTTTTTGCCTGAATCTGAATAATAATTTTACATACTCTTGATAAATTTCTTTGCAAATCATAAGGTTTTGTGGAATAGTTATAGAGCTCCAAAGCCTGAGAAACTTTTGTTTCTCAAAAAAAAGTGCTTAATTTTGAAAAGAGGATTTGTTATATTATCATATGTATATTAATTTAATTTGAACTGGCAGAGAATAGAAGTTAAGTTCCTATAGGGAACTGTCAGTTATAGTGAACTTTTACACTGGTTCCAACAGAATTCCTATTTAACTAATGTTATTTCAAATTATTATAATGAATTTCTGGGAAAATGATAGACCATTCATGGTGAACTGAAATTTCTTTTCTATAGATTTTTTTTAAAAATAATTTTACACATTCATATTAATATCCCGATAGAAAAAATTCCTAAGCTTCTACTTAAATCCCAATCTTTAATTCTTCCTGCCGTTTGTAAGTATATATCATTCGCTGATCCACAACCTGATAAACAATATTCCTTTTTTACCACTTCTCCCATTGTTTATATAAATTCATTAGTCCATTCGTAACCGAATAGTTATGGTCGTAACCGGAGTTATTTCCGTCGAGTTTTGGGTTCGAGTCCTGATGCCACTTATGGCGTGCTGTGTAGCAGGGCTGTGGCACTTTAAATCTGTCGGTGGGGGAAACTCTCACCGTAGCTTGTATGAATTTTCTTTATTATTGGCATTATACACCGCATTTAAGGTCTTAACCATTTCAATTTTTCTTTTCTATCAATCGCATTGTACTCGTATTTGTATTTTACATTTTGATATTGGTTTGTTTTTAGAATTAAAAAAAAATGGGGAATCTGTGACTAATGTTTAGCGCAGCATATCCTAATTTGGCTCTTGAGCCATAAAAACCAACGCCAAATCCTCCCATTGGTGTGGTGTGGGAGATGCCAGCTCAGGTGGTGTGCTCGTCCCTTGACCGAGATTCAAAATTATGAGATCCATCGCCAATAGCCCTCGTGATGCTTCAAAGCACGCCGTTAATAAATAATCATCCACTGGTTCACTACTCAGACTCTACTTTTTAAACCACCTTTTGAAAAACTAGAAGACTTCTGGAACGAATCGTAGAAGCGTCATTTAATGTTCCTCTTCCTATCTCCAGCTGCTGTTTTCATATTTATTTGAGACATTTTGACATTTCAGCTATTTCCTGAGAGAAAAAAAATCGATAAAAATAAGATTTCTGAAAAGAGGAAAGAATTTTCGACTATGGATAAAAATAATCAACCTATTGAAATTGGTTCCAATCTGTCAACGAAATGCAAGGAATTTTCATTTTCAAAATCAACAGTTTTCAACTTTTGGAAAAATTCGTAGCGGTATCATTCCTGCTCTCGAAAAGAGATTTGGAAGGAGCAAAGAATCTACATCGGGATGAAAAGGGGAACGTAGGAGAAACTTTCTTTGAAAATAGTTAGAGGAATCAAAATCTTACAGTGACAGGAGTCATGCTGTAAAGCAAAGCAAATGAGTTTGTCAAATGTTACTAAGAAAAAGTTTTCATTTGCTGTAACGCCTCGTTAGATACATTTAAAAAACGGAACAATGTTTCATGTGCTAAGGTTCTGAGTGAGGTATTTTGCACTCCTGTATCCGATTTCACTTCAGAGATAAAAGGCGTTGACATTTTCCTTACTTTTAAGATAGAAGTATCTTCATTCACGCCCTCATCGTTATTTTGTTTTACGTCGGTATCGTTAGGAATATCTGAAGTACACACATGAAACCGTTCAATTTCAACTGCAATGAAAAGTACCGACTCAAATCTTTTTCAACCTCATTGCTATCTTCCTCTTTGTTATCCGCAATGACGTCTCTTCACTGCTCCAATAACAAAAACTATAATGAAGATCGTAGAAGTGGAAGCTCCATTGATTGCTGAGATGACACAGATATCATGATGTGTTACTATCCTTCATGAAAAATTGAGCATGAAAAGGTTTTCAAATTAAGGTTACCGCGATTGCTTTCGATGGAACAAAAACAGCAACGAGTCGATGATTCGAAGAAAGCTGTTTATCGCTATTTATCGCAACAAAAAAGATTTCTTGCAGAAAAAAAAAAAGAAAAGAAAAAAAAATTGGGGGGGGGGGGAAGATTTGGAAAAGCGGTGGAACGATTGTCACCCTAAAGGTGATTAACAAAAGGTCAATTATGTTGATGAATAAAATTTTGCAAAAAAATGTTGTTTTTGTTAGTCTCAGGAGTTAGTTGATGAACGATTGTGTTATATATATATATGTATATATATATATATTGAAAAAAATAATAAAAATTAAGAGCAATTGCTATTTGTCTTTAGAGGTTGAATTACATTTTCTCTCCTTACATACCATATACAGATAAAACAGATAGTTTAAAGAAATTAAATATTTCTACGAATATTAGACATAAATATTATTTGCAAAGATATTTACGAAGAAAATGGGGAAAATAAAATAAATGAATGCAAAGATAAAGCAAGATGGTAAAAGGTGCAATACATTTCAAGAATAGCACAAAAAACAAGGAAAGAAACTATGAAGATTGAATCTATTTGTGAAAAAAACCACTGTTTGACTTCATCGAATATTCTTTGAAAACACATTGAATTAGAAACGTCAAGAAATGTTTTCATTAAAAAATGATTTTACAGAAGCACCTATCCATTATGTGAGCATACAGAAATTTTATCTGCAATTATATATCAATTCAAGAGAAATTGGAAATTACAAAAACATTTACAGCATTTTCCAGGTGTTTTACAATTATTTTTGAAAAAAAAAAAAAAAAAAACTTGTTTTTCATAATTTTAATAAAGAGGGCCTCGTCAAAACATTGTAAATTAAATATACATTAATATAACCATTCAGAAAAGAGGACAGTCAGTTACAGTAGCAAATTCATCACTCGATCTCTGGTTAAATAATTTCTTCAAAAAATTCTGGTGCGCTTTACAGTCGTAAAACCAGAAATATAAAACTGGAGTGGTTCAAAGCGCCTGTTTTTTTGAAGACAGATGGCGTTGTAGAGAGCAAATTGGCTTACCATCGTGTTTTACCATCTATTGAATGGCGTCAAGATAAATATGATGTTAATTTTTTTGGTTCACATGGTAGTCATTTGCTGCCAAATTAAAAACTTGATTGCTGCAGCATCTGAGTTATTATTATGATTTATGTCCAATCACCGTCGATGATAGATTTCATCTTTGCATTCAAAATTAAGCAACAATCAAAACAATGGAACAATTCCGGTGAATCATTTCCTAGAACGCGAAAATAGACAAAAAAATAAGAGAAGCTTTTTTTGGAATATAGAGTGAAGTCGTTCTCATTGACTCTTCTTACCTAATGGAAAACCAGCGCAGAACAAAACTATAGTGGATTAACCTGGTCCAAACATTCCATTTTCCATTCCCTAACTTTCGGAACATTTGAGCCACCTTCATTTATACTGAGATTGCACCTTTGAAGGGGAGGGAAGTCAGAGATTACTTTTCCGGAAGTTTTCAATAGCATTAAAATTTCCAAGACTACAACTAACAATGCAATCCGATCAGATCGTATCTCTGTAGTTAATCCTGGCATTCGAAGGTGGGAACAAGCATTATAATCCATCAAAAAGAAAATCCGTACAAAGTGCTGTTACACGAAGTCTGATAAAAAGTTGAACAGTTACGTGAAAATAGTTAAGCTATTTACACCAATAGTGAGAATAGACGAAGGTCATTATGGTTTCCCAATAAATAAAATCAATATGTTCTCTCACTTTGTACTTGCAAGAGCTATTGGTTGATGAATTATTTATGTTGTACGATAACAAATTTACCGACTTTTCTATAATCAGTAATTCTTAGGTACTAAAACAAAATTGTATATTACCAAATTCTTTAAATCATGAATATAAAAAATAAAAAAATTTCAGAATAAAGTCGTTTATTTCATTTTTCTATGACTAAAGTATATTGAAACTAAATTTTATTCGAAAATAAATGATTTTTTAAAAGTTCTATAATTCTGTAACAAATTATGCATGGATATTTCACTATGAAAACCAATTATAATACTGAAGTGAACAATTATATTCTTTTCAGATATTTCAATTAAAAGCAAACGATAAATTATGTAATTGGACGTATATTTTAAAGCAAATGTAATATTGCTGTCGTAAATCAATCATTTTACATAAAATAAATGTTTTATTTCGATCAATTAAGAAATTTAGAAGAAATGCTTTTGACATATTTTTGAAAATTATGTTCATTACTGGTAAAAGCAGACATCAAACATATGCTCCACAAACTTTTATGATAAAAGCTTGAAAAGTGAAAAATTAGCATTTGTTGCTCTATATCAACAAAACAAATAAATTGAAAAGTGAACAGATTTGATCAATATATAACCCCTTTTAGTGGTTAATATATATCCTTAAATACATTTATTTGTCCAATATGTTTTTTAATAAATACGTATAAGAATTCAATGGACAGCAGTCAACACTTTGGTCTCTAATTGTGATTTAATTTTCGACGATAATCCCGCTGAAGAAAATAATCTTTCAGAATTCCACTCTTGTCAGCTTAGTAATTAGTAAAGAGTCCACACTTATTGGTTCAATAATTCACTACTTAATATGTTTCCCAGTCATATTTTCCTTTTAAAAATAGTTTAGTGCTTTCAATGATTTTATTAATATTATATTTTTCGTGTGTCAAGGAAAAGCAAAAGGTGATGGTTCTGCAGGAAATTACATATTTTCCTCAGAATAAATATTTTTACCCATGTTTTAATTATTATTTTGAAATATTCCCTTTTTAAAATATTCTAAAATGGTTTAAAAAAAATGTTATTCTGCAGGAACTTTATTACCTTATTATTATTGTTTACTCTCTTTCGGATGTGTTTTTCTCTCCATTCCAGATGGATAAAATAGTTTAGTTTTGGACGGGGTATTAAAATTCCACAGAATTTACATAAAGTTCACGAAATCAAAATGGCTGGTGAACTAATTTCTTTAATATACAAACACAAAATAATTAAAATATTCCAAAACTCTTCATTATCATTAGAACATTCCACGATTTCCATATTACACTTTAAAGTAAAATATTTTAATTTACCTGAAATAGATTTAATATCATATAGGAATTACTCATGGACCTCGTGTTTAATACATTTAAAATGATAGATAAGTTGATACACTTTTGCGTTTGGTTGGATAAATTCACCTTTGTTGCATAATAGTCTTAGGAGGCTTTTCAAATTTCTGGCCATTATAAGACATCACTTCCTCTATGACTCTAAATTTTATATTGAATTATTATTATATTGTACAAATATTTAGATCTAAAGTCCTTAATTATGTGTAAAATATCAGTCTGGATTTTTTTCAATCAAATGTTTTGTATTTTATAAACTACAGGAAAGATTAAAAATAATATGCTTATGTTAACATTTTTTAAAGATGAAAACTTTGATATTTTTTTCTTAAAAACATTTTCATCAAACGTATCAAAAC
>BMAW01090582.1:111838-127969 GCA_019974015.1 Nephila pilipes | reverse complement strand
AATCGGATTACGGCGTCTGATTTAAAAAATTACAGCATCCTCCAACCAAAAAAAAAGTGAGTGTCGATTAAAATAACATACACAACAAAACATCATCTGCAAGGAGCTACAAAGAAATCATATATAATCGAAACCTAAGATTTAAAAAAAAATGTATGATAAAAAAATAATACTCCATTCCATTACCAAACTGAGGAAGGTAGATTCTCAAAAAAAGAGATGCTTCCAAGAAATCCTGACGTATCTATAATAACCTTAAAATAACAATACAAAAAAAATTAAATAAGCAAATCATAAATTTTACACAAAAAAAGTTTTCAATAAATATATCTACTTACTTCATCGTCGCTGTCAAACGGCATATCTTCATCTTCAAACAGGACCTTATAAAAGTATCATGCCAATTCCAGTTAGTAAAAGCACATATTGATTTTCTAAATTGTGACTTAAACAGAAATCTGCCTAACGCATTATTCTATAATCGAATTATTACTAAAAGTCATTATAATAAAACAAATCATAAAAATGTATTGATACACTTATTTTCAAAAAGTATTATTTCAAAACACATGAATAAACTATGAAACATAGCTCAATATACTTTTTAAAATTAAATCAAATTATACAAGTAAAAGGAACTTTACTTACTTAATAGTTCTTCTTTAGTTTACTTCGAACAAAAATTTCCTGTTGCTAAATCGATAGACCAAAATCGTCAAAAAATAAACTCAAAATGGCAAGTTAGAAGAATAAAATCGTAAATGAAAGGCTTGAAAGTGCAGACTCTATATTTAAAAAATTGGGTGATGTCATACCATATTTCAGCCAATCATTGTTTTCATAAAAAATAGCTAGCTCATTTTCAACCAATCATAGCTTATCAGGATTACAGATCTGTTCGTTTATCCGTGATTCCGGGAAATCATATCAGAACTCTTTCCAGAAATAAGTTTAGTATTTCTCAGAAAATTTTTCCAAGAATCAATAGAGAGCCTCGTTGTGATAAGATATTTTATCAGAACTTTCCCAAATATTTTTTAGTTAACATAAAAAGTCCAGAAAATTCTTTTACCGTGATTAAGTAAATCACCCTTCTTATCAAGTATTTAGCCTATTTTACTACAGAACATCATAGTTAAACCAACATAACCCTAAAATCCTGATTCCACAAATCAGTAAACTTTCTTTTGTATACAGTGATAAGGCTTCACCAGAACGATCCCACAGTAAAAAATCAACATAACCTCAGAAACGAAATTTTCTTTAACAATATATACTAGATATGTGTAATATTACTGCACCGCATTTATCGGTACGCAGATGTTTCTCAGAATTTTGTGCCAAACAGAATCAAGAAAAGGAGAGAAAACGTAGAAACTTAAATTAAAATGCCAACATCAACAGTATATTAAATAAACTTATCAATTATTTCATACGTTAAGGTTTTAATACTTAGCAATTGATCTTAAATTTATTCCAGTTAACTCATTTAACTAAACGTTGTTAGAAAAGAATGAATACATGAAAAAAAATTAACTGAGCTAAAATATGAAAGTAAAAAAAAAAAATGTTGAATATTTTAAACAAGATTGTTAGAAGAGTTTTTAAAAGCTAAATATGTGTGTGTCACAGAAAAATAATCCATGGCAATCTGAAATAATTATTACAGTAAAAATTCAGTAAAACTATTTAAACATTATCTTACATTAAATAAGATTGTAAAGTCTAGTATCTCGTTAACTCCTATTCATTGATTAAAAAAAATTCATTTCCTATTCATGTTTGTTTCTATAGTATATCCGTTAGAATTTTCAGGTGAACGTTTATTATCAATTGCTTCGAGAGAAGGTAACTAAAACTGATACTTTTAAAAGCATTTTCTTTCAGTTGTAAAAATAATAATCATCATACGATAAATGTACTATTATATTTAAAAGTTTTAAACTTCCATTCAGTTTATTTTAATCAAGTATAAGAATTTTACATTCAGTTCTTATATACATGCAAAACAAAATGTGCGTAAAAGAATAAGAAAAATCAAATTTAATCTTGATTGAAATGATATTCATTCAGTTTAGTCTCTCAAACGTAGAAAAAAAAAGTTTATTAAATAATGACATCTAATTCAATAACTTCATGCAAAAGAGAATCATTTATTCAAAATACATTTTTTAATTGTGTAAAAATTTTTAATTTATGCTCAGTAAAAAACATTTACTGTATCGATTAAAAAAGTTTACTTTTAATTAGACTTATTAAATTATGTGTTCATTTATCTAGAATAGCACTTTTGTTCAATAAATACAACTATTTATCGCCTGAATAACAATCCCAAAGATAACGGGGTGGGGCCTTATCAATGGTAGGTACGTCAGCTAATAACCTTATCAGCACACTCATAATCAACTGCATAAAGTAAGTGGGGGAGTATGACGTCACTTTTACGTAGACTGGGGCTTACTACTTTATACATCATCCACTCGAATATTACTCAACTAGTATTTAATGGTTTCTCGGTCACAAAGGATCATTAACAGTTGTATTCTCATGTATATGCATACATGATGGATCTGAAAAGAAAAATCAATGATGGGCATCTGACAAAAGCCCAATGTTTATAATAGATTCGTTTGAATTACTCGAGTAAAAAATACTAACAGCTTAACTGAGTGGAAAAAAAGCACAAAGTCGTACTCCGATGAACAATTGCACTTCTTCCCACTACCACATTAAAAACTAAGGCTTCAAGCTGCGTTTTTCTTCCTGCTCGGTTATATGTAACCTGTTCTAAACTGATAAGAACTAGAATGTATATTCACAATGCCTGAAATCTCCGCCAAGTTGTGAAGATGTTGTACAAGTTACTTGAAAAACATACGATTATACTATATCTCTTTTAGAAACAATCATTTTTCTGAAGGAGCCTCGGACAAGGCTCACACAGTGCCAAGAAATCACTGGGATCTTTCCCAGAAATACGTGTTTCTTCCCGAACAAACGTGAACACTTCACTCACATTTTCCGGTGTAACGGCTTCCACAGGTCTACCCGAGCGTTCCGCGTCATTTGTGTCGGTACGACCACGTTTAAACTCGGCAAACCACCGACAAATCGTTGCTTTTGATGGACAAGAGTCCGGGTAACATTTTTCAATCCATTGTTTCGCTTGCACGGTGTTTTTACCCATTAAAAAACAATGTTTTATCAGAACACGAAACTCGGTTTTTTCCATTTTTTAAACAAACTACAAAACGACTTTACTCCAACCTCGATAACTCAGCTGTTTCTGGTCCGATCGACTTAAAATTTTGACACGTTTCAAGCAAGGGTTAATACTCTAGAAAGACCTGGTTACTGGTTTACTACGAGCGCCATCTCTGGGTTAGTCTCGGGAGTTATTGATTGATGTGATATATATATATATATATATATATATATATATATATATATTCTGTGAGTAAAGTCTATTTATTATTATATATTCTATACACATTGTCCCGAAAATGCAAAGAACTACACCGTTTATGTAAACAATTAGATTTATTACTATAACAAAACAACATCATAGGACTGAGAACGTGCCCATGTACACACACACACACACACACACACACACACACACACACACACACATGTATTGTAGAAAAATATAGTGTATAAGTTTCTTAACGCTTAATATTAAAGGATCGCTAAATATAATGAGTAGGATGAAATATTCTGCCTTGCAAACGTGTGTACTTTTTCCTGAATGGAACAGCAGGAGAGTAGTTTGAATATAATGGAGAACTTCTGAAATTTTGGAATCAATTTCAAATGGAACTCACCAGAACATTTGATGACCGAAAATGACAGGCGATGAAGAAAGAAAGCGTGGGAAGTACTTAAATGGATGGAACTAGAAGAAATAAAAGAGGGACGAGTACCCAAAAAAATTCAATCACTTACTTAACGTCATCAATATGTTTTCTATAACTGAAGGAAGGGATTTAGTCATCATAATTCGACAAATTGTTCCAAAAGAGCTCCAATGTGTAATACGCTGAACACCGAAACTCCAGGAGGACAACTAACAATCGATGCCGTTGTCCAAGAATAAGTGCAGCAAGCTCTATCATCTCTCACATGAGTTGAAGAAAAATGGACGGAAGTTCACAGTTGCTAGAAGACAAAGCCCAATTACTGAACCTGAGCGTAAGGTAACTGACCTTGGGTGAACCGCATATAACATACCTGTGTGTTTCTATTTTGGCCGACCAGAACACGTTGTTAATAGTTGGAGTGGCCACCGAGCCTCACCAAACCAACCTTCGAAACGTCGTGGAACCAAGAAACAGTATGAGGGACTCAGTCGAACAGCCACCAGAATCGCCTCACCGAGCCCATTTCGAGGACGATTCCTAAAATGCAGCTTCAGATCGTTGTCACCATATCGATACTCCGATTCTTTATCTTGTCGAAGTATTGAAGAAAACTAGGGATCGCGACTTTTTCAGGAGGTGAGGCCGCCGAAAGAAGAAAGTTCTTCCCTTTTTCTTGCGAAGATGTCCAAAAATCGCTTTGACGTTACTGTCAGCAACCATCTCTGGTGGACTCTGGGGCATCTTCCTCTGTCATTTCGGTAACATACAGACTCTAATTTCGAAAAGTTATATAGCCGTCCCCAAAAAATATCCTCCAAAAAAGAAGTCGCCGATGGAAATTATATCCAGTCGCCAAGAAAAGGCGTACTTTGTCTTGAAATCAACGGTCGAATATGAAATCTAAGACTTTGATCCCTGCTCATGAAGCCGAAAGATAATAGATAAGGTACATGAGCTATATAGGACACATAATGCGCCTGCAGACGAGAGACCAATGCAGAATTCTTAAACAGCGGGACGCTATTTTTTAAGGAAGGATTAATGCCACGAATTTTGCTAGCACCGATGGCGTCGAGGTAAAATGTTCGTTTACGTTCCCGAGTTCAAAATCCAGTGCTAACAACTTATATATTCATATAAAAGTTTTATTTAATTGTTCTCTGTTTTTAATTATAATTTCTAAAACCTTCTAGTATATTCTTTACGTTTCTGGAGCAGTGTTTTGGAATATTCCACCATAATATATCCATGTATTTCCAGTTGGAGAAAGTTCTCAACCAAGTGTATCTGCTTTTCTTTTGTCGAAAAACCACGTCATTCGGATACCTATTGTGTCTTCATTTCTCAATTTCTTGATTCAAAATTTGACTTGTGTGGTTTTTGAATGACCGAATTATTAACTGAACATTTTCTTGCTTTTCATTGCTGCATTTTCTTGGGGAAAAAATTACTGATAAAAATACAACAATGATGTTGCAAATGCTGTGCGAAATTTAGAGGGAAAAATCGTTTCACGTATTAATTAGTAATTTCTTAACGTAGTAGTTAGTATTAAGAAAATGTTTAAAGACCTATTTTTTCAGCCAACATCGTCTTACGAGTTTTACTGGAAGAAAAACTGGCAAACAAAAAATTATTTGTCAAAGATTTGCATAAATTGTCCCTTATGTAAAATTTTTTAAATATCTTATGCAGTATGAAATATTTTTGTCTTAATTATCCTGGTCCATGCTTTTTTCGATTCAAATCTAGCTCGATTCTTACTTTCGTCCTTTTTTTTTTTCCAGAAATACAAACATGAAAATCTAATTGAAGCTCATGTTAAATTACAAATCTCATATAAATTACGTATTTTGTTTACTTTTCTTTTTAATCTATTAAAGAGTAACCCCCGTTCTTCATAATTTAATTTTATCGTCATCTTTCAGTCAATTATATTATATCAATATTTATTGAATTCCATTTGAAGATACGTAAGAACAAGATAAATTACTTTATTAAACTTTGAAGAATAAACAAAGTCTCTCTCTCTCAAATCTCACTTAACTCAACAATGCTAGATTGTGATTTAAGTATGAAGTTTTAGCTTACCAAATAACTTGTTCTGATTCCTACAATTTTCACTAACAGTAGTATCGTGATTCAGTACTAAAACTAAGAATAACTTCTGTCCAAAAAAATAATTACGATATTTCAATCTAATGACTAATAGTTAACAGATTGACGTTACTCTTTATCTCCATTTCCTTTAAATTCTGTTTTCTTTATGTGTATCATTATTTTTATTCTAATTCACTTCACTTCTATTTTTATCTAATTTATCTTTAGTTTTGGTTTGGAATAAATTGTAACTTTATACAATTCAAAGTGATAAAAATTCCCAAGGATAGTGAAGAGAAAATCGCATATAGCCCAATGTATCAAAAACACTTTTTGGAATCGAGACTCGTTAAATCCAAAGAGAGTTCAGCTCAAAGATTTCAGACGTCCCGCAATGTGCAGAACAGTCCCACACGAGAGTAAATAGTAAACTTAAAAATTTAAATGAAACATAAAAAAAATCCAACAGATTTTGATTGTAAAAAAAAAATATCACAATGGCATGAAAAGTGATAGATACTGTTATGAAATGTAATTCTTTCCTATAATGAATTTCGGACATTGACGGGTAAGTTGCATTCTAATAGCCATAGGATGTGCTAGGTTTCATCAGTAGTGTAAATTTTAGGTTAAGTCATTTAGTGAAAAGATAAATATCGAATCATTTTTTGGATAAATAGTATAAATAATTAGGATACATAGTATAACGAAGATACCCATTAGGTAATCACCAATAAATTAAGAGCCATAACTACTTATAAATGAGATCAAAAGAAATATTAACGCCTCAAAGACTTGCATTATTTTGCTTTTAAAAATTATTTTTATACCTTTTAGTCCATCTTTAAAAAAAATCTCAAATAAAAAAGAATTTCTACTTTGGTTTATTCAACTTTGTATAGTCTAAAAATCAATTACGCGAATTACACATATGTGCAAAATTTTAAATGAATAGGGTACAGTTAAGTGTAAGGCCCAGACCCCAAGCCCTCGCTCCTAAATCTGTCATTGTTTGAGCATACCGTATTATTGTATTATAATCGGAATTTTGCACCTGTATGCAAAATTTCAGCTCGATCGGATGATAGGAAATGGATTAAAATTCGAGTACAAAGAGCAGAACCCAGACCAGAAGCCCTTTCTTTCTCCCCTACGACTGTTATTGCTAGAGTATTATAGTATTTTATTGTCATCAAAGTTATACGTATATGCATAATTTCAGCTCGATCGGATGATAGGAAATTAGCTAAAATTCGTGTACAAATTTTGTATGAGTAGGCATACATACATATGAACAATACAAGCTAAATAAAAGTCTGTAAAAATGATTGATCAAAATCGTTAATAATGAAAAAAAAAAATTCTTGTGAACAATATTGCTAGTTTTCTCTTCATTTCTTTCCCATGAGTTCCAATTTTAAATAAGGCAACTCTGGTGGGGAAGGGATGAGATACTAACGCGTGTTAAATATGGCGGGACATTTTGAAATCCACTCCTTAGAGTGGAATAGGTGTGAAAGATGAGATTTGTTTGACAAACGTGTTTCAAATTTACGAAACGTTTCGATTTCGTTAAATGGACATTCGTGTCGAAGTGTACTATGTAGTTACAGACATTCAATACAAATAAAGTACAGGCCAAAGCTATGTTCCACAATCATATCAGAAACGAATGTTAAAAAGGAATTTAGCCCCATCATTTGACGGGATTTTAAAAATTGCCAAATAAGTGATTTTAGGCCTAGCATTCGTCGACGAGCCTACCATAACGAATTGCTGTGTAAACAAGTTTACCACATTTTGCAAATTATTGCCAAACAATCTTCCGTCGCCAAGAGGTAAAGCTAAACTGCATTCCAACCCATGAAGGATAAGAATCGAAAGGCTTATGTTCTTCTGTTCGCCTGTAAATTTATATTCAACACGAATGCAAACAGACATTTAATTATTAAATCCAGTAAGTATGAAAAGCACTTTTTTGGTTGTTGATTGTGTGCTATATAGCTATGAATATGTCTCGAAATATTTTTAAAAAATGTGAATTTTTTCTGATGTGAAAGAAAGGAAATAGTTTCTCACATTTCCTCCTTTTGTGAAGGAAAACATGAATATTTCATTTATACAGTTGACTTATTTTACAAAAACCACTCAACAAACCGACCTATCTTCTTTCTTATTTGAAAAGATTTGTGGATGTGAAAAAGAAACAATCTTATCTTAGAATCATTGAAATAAATTTTTGCTTAGCAAAAAAAGAAGAGAGGTTCTAAACCATGCTTGAGTGAATAAGGACTTTGATTAATAAACATCACATATATAGATGTCATTAATCTATAAGAGCTTGAGATAAATAAATTAATTTAATTAATTATCCAAAATTACATCCCGTTTTTTTCAGTCCATACGATTGATCAAATTTACATAAAAAGTAGACTTAAAATTAGAGTGTCTTATGGTTCAAAGATAATATATATATATATATATATATATATATAAATAAATAAATAAATAAATAAAAAAAACCTCTGTGTGTAGAAAAATTTAATTACTAACGCAATATGTTAATAAAATTAATTCAGGAAATTATTGCAGAAACTGAAATTGAAAGCAGGTATGTAGAGTAATTCTGAACTGAGAACAGCATGTTCATCATCATAAACAGGAAACATTTTCCCACACAAGTCATCTTGAAGCATAAGGGGATATCACTGATCCATGCTCTTTGTCTATGAGTTTCAATAGCGAATAGGCCGCGTTTGCTTAATAGTCGCGATCGCGAACTCACGGTACGCGACGTTTTCGTCGAATATTGGGTTCGGGGTCTGATGCCACTAAAGACCTACCATATAGAAGGACTGATGCACTTTAAATACCGTCGATATCCCAAGTCCCCATGTTGGTGTACTGCCAAAGATTTGAGAGCTCAGGTATCGTGCTCGTCATTGTTTCAAAATTATGAAGTCCATTGCCAACAGTAACTTGTGTTGCATCTTAGTGCGGCGTTGTTAAAACAATCATATTCAATGGCTATCAGTCTGTAAACATTTGCTTTTTGTATGTTCAAACATGAAATTTGTAGCTAAATTCAAATTTTATATATATATATCGATACATTTTTATTCTAAAATGAAAAAAAAAAGTGTTTAAAAACAAAGGTAGTGGGGCCTCAGTATAAATCATTAATCCGCTTCAGATCCTTGGATTTTCACCAAACGGGACGCATACTAAAGGAATTTCTCCTATAACAAATAAAAGGAAATTTGTTAATCTGTTTCCTTTGAAAAAGAACTCTCAAATATTTTAAATGCGGTTTAGGCCTTTCAATCGGAGCGATTTCAAAGTCGCTAAATTGGCATGTATTGTTGGTAACATTAACTCTGCGAAGCGCTAAATGGAATAATACGAAAAAATTTTTATTAACATATTTTGCAAGAGAATCTTTAATAACAATTTTGATGATCATCCGAACAGCATTGAGAAAACTTTTAAAGATACTATCATGAATATTTTTTCATTTATTTTTGAAACTCCATTCATATCTATCAGTCGTATCTTTCCTTTCAAACTAGTGCATGCTCTCACCACATTACAGACTTTCATAGGTGAGAGCAATTAATCAACTTTCATGCATCTTCAATTAAAAAATTCCTTTTCCTTTCGCTACTAAATTCGTAAAAAATTAATTTGTGCGTTCAGTATAATCTCTTTCGGAACAATACCAGCAGCCATAATTGACTTGAAGGAAAACACGTAAAAATTTAATGGAAGAAATGTACACGTAAAGGTGATTTAATATTCTGGAGATTTTATTAAGCAGCAATGGTTTCAAAACATCCGCGAGTCCTTTGATTGGTAAAAAAGCAATAAGACTTATTCTCTCAAAGATACCTTTTGATATTCGTCTAAGAAATGGGAAAATTTGGCAGAAAAAAACCCATTCCGCTTATTTTAGAATTGTCGTTAATGAGGGTCCTGTTTAACAAGAAAAACGATTGCCCCATTTGGCGAATTATCTCCAGCAAATATTTCCATGCCAAGTGCGTGGGCTATAAATCGCATTCCAACAGTATATAACTATTTAAACATTGCTAAAAATTTAACAAACTTTAAATTCCTCATTTTGTTCTCTCTTTTTCCCTATTCGGACCTGGTTGAGGATCATCATGTTCCGATTATCATGTCTGATCACAGTGAGATTAAAGTTTGTTTGGACATCGTTATGTAATGGTAAGCAGCAATCAAATCTCAGATAAGAATGCTACCTTTCCACTTTTCAGCAATCTGCTTTTTCACCTTCATAGTGATCCTAATGGCATTCTTCGTTGTTTGGGACCTCTTTCATTTTTATTCTTAAGACTCATGCAAAACATTCTTAAGTACAAAATCGTCACTAATGTTAACAACAAAACGAATAAAAACAAACGATTCTGCCAAAAAAAAAAAAAAAAAAAAAAATCAATTAATAAATTAAACATTAAAAAAGAGCATATTATAAATTATTGATTTAGATAATTATATTCTGTTTGGTTATTAGAATAAAAGCAGACGATAACATATGAAATTAAATACATCTTAGCAATGTAAATATACCTAAAGCAAACTAAATGTAATTATTATAATCATAATGTATTATAGTGCCAATCTTTTGAACCTAACATCATGTATCCTTTATTTTATGCCCCCGTGTTTTTGTTGGCACCACTTTCTTAAAACAACATGTTAGTACATATTCAAAAATTGCCCAAGAAAACCACGAGAAATTCCTAAAGAGCTAAAGCGGGGGCTGTTCACACCGCAAGTTCGTATTTCCAAGCGAAGGGATACCAACGTGTTACTGTAAGTAAGGAAATATACAAGGCTTGATAAAATATTCTTTTCTAAAATTCATCCAATAAATTTTGGGTGCGTCTTATGAATGGAAAAATACAGTAATTAAATTATACCTCACAAATATTTACGTCTGAAAGTCATGCAATTCAAAGATCACAATCAAATATCTTTTTAATTTATTTGGTTTTATAAACGTTGCACTAGAAGCAACACGAAGGCTACTGTCGACAGGCCTCGTAATTTTGAATCTCGATCAAATGACGTGGACGGCATCTGAGCTAGTACCACCCTCTCTTAACTTCCTCACCATGGCAATGGGAGGATTTTGAGCTTCAACACATTTAACGTGCATGAGCCCCGGCTACACGGCGGATCTTTGGCAGCCAAGGATCGAACCCACGACTTGCTTTCCGTGTCCGCGACTATTACCATTAGGTTACCGCGGTTACAAATATTTTTTTTGAAGATTCAGCTATATTTCAGCTAAAAACATTCATATTTATCTTCTTTACTTCATTTATTACAAAATGTTTTAGTTCATCTTGAAATGACCTTCGATGAATAAGGGAAAAAAAACTTTATTACACAATATACAAATCGTAAACTACAAATCTGATTCTCAATCGAACATTACAAAAGGTTTCGTCAGAAGTTTATTTTCCAAAGGAGTTAATATTGTGTAAATTAATAATAAACAAATAATAGTACATTTCAGTAGAGCTAATATTACGGTAATACAAAATTTAATTCCTAGCATTTAAACTATTGGTTAATTACTCTTCTATTAATTTCCATAATTTAATTTCATGTATTTATTATATTAAAAGAAAATTGTATTTTTTTATTCATATCCGCTAATTGTATTATGTATTCTAATTATAAATTAATATGTAATTATTGTATTATTTATTGAGTTATTGTAGAGTGAATTCCGAAGGAGAGGGGAGGAATGTAATATGAATAGAAAATACAATCATGGCAATACATTTACAGTAGCATTGGCTGTTCGCGAATTTCTCTCTTCGACAAACATGCGAGGTTTCTTTTTGATTTTATACATAAGTTCCCAAAAATATATTATATTTAAATTGAAACATATTTTTTTTTCCAAAATAAAAATATTTTATATTTAAGTTCGGAATTAAATGAAGCCTGATATGCAAATGAAATAAAATTTTAAAAGGGGAGTGAATTGAGATAGTCAAGTAGCATAAAAATAACTGAGAATTTAATTGAAAATAATCTGCAGAGTTATGGTAATCAGAACGGTCTTAGTGTGCGGAAATCTTCCGGCATGCATAGAGAATTTGGTGAGATTAGGACTCAATATTGTTGGGTACTTGCAGAAGGTACTTGCATCGTACTCCGCGTATTCTATGATAGGTTATAAAACTTGTTAGTACTCTCAGAAATGGACTTAACTATGGAAATAATCCCTTTTATTCAAGAAATATATTTTGGATATAATCGACTGTTATAATTAATTGGTCTTTGCTTGAACTTAAGTTGAAATTTAAATCTTCTGATTAAACTTAAAGATGACAGACTAGGTAAGCAATAGGTTACCGTCACAAGCATTTCACTCATAAATATCTTATACTTTGGAATAAGAAACTCGTCAGAGAAGGGTACTAATATAAAAAAATGGATATTTTTGTAAGGAAAAACTCTGCCAATATATAGAATGGTGGTTGAGCTTCATAAAGCTCTCTATCTATAAGTTATTAGGAATAGTCTCTAAAAAAAGAGCTTCTTTTTCAATAAAAATCTTTACCAATAATAAAACTGTAATAAACTATCTTTCTCACAAGCCTCATTGACATAAATATAATATACACTTGATGCCAAAATTAGGGAAAGTCTTGCAAAAAAAAAAAGATATTTGTGTTGTTAGCTCATAGCACAAATCCTTTTGGAGTAATACCATAAAATTACACATCAATGGAAATGTAATTTATATAATTTACAACATAATTTAGCTACTATATAAAGACATTTTAAATAAATAAAAAGCAAATAAAGATATATAAAAAATTAGATATGCAAAGATTCTCTCCTTGCTAATTAATTACTAACTTAGGAAACCTTTAGCCTGAATTAATGCCTTTGCCTTTTCCTGTAGTAAACCAAATTTTTTAATCCTGCAACTGCTATAATATGAAACCAAGATTGAATTCAAGTTTCTATTAGTACAGTTTTGTTCCTTGGTTGCTTCTGATTATCAAGTTTCTTTAACTCGTCTTCGTATATTTTTAATCAAATTTAGGTTTGAGCTATTCCAATCTAATACATAGCAGTGAATATGTTTATCTTGAAACTATTTTTTTCACACAACAGGAAAACATCACATGAAACTAAACTCTGTTGGAAAATGGATGACTCATATCATCCTTGAAAAGGTCATGTGTGGAGGGGTTCGATACAGTCTCAAGTATTTCATTTATGTATATTCATAAGAAAATTGTCGTGTGTAGATATAACGATTAAAATCAATCCGACACGGAAGATAATGCCAAATGATGCTTTATTCGCAAATATATAGGACAAGTCAAAAACGGGTAGCAAAGCTTGAGCAGATTGACAGAACAAACAAGAAATACATACTTAGACACATAAGCGACACAGATACAAATCAGTCCTTGTAATAGCAGTCACACTTCACTTTTAATAACATTCAGCTCACCAGCTTACTAGTTTACACTACGGATAAATCCCAGAATACTCTGAGCTCCGGTCGGCTCCGACAGTTCTCTACAGATACACAACGCTTCTCCACAAATTTACTCGGCCACGCTTCAAGCAGTTCCTTGGCAGATCCCCTCAGCCTGTGCCGACTGCTTCCAATCGATTTCTTGGCTTCACAGCTCTGCCTATTTATAGCCACTCCAACGAGACCTGACACCACAGGGGAAAATTCAGGAAAAGTATATAACTATCTTCCCAGTCAAAATGTTGCCAAAATTCCAAAATTTTCTGGAATTTCCTTTTTGTCACCAAAATCGCCAACATTCTCACATAGTCACCAAATGGTTACAAAATTCGTCACGAAGGTTAAGAGATCATTACTTAAACTTTCCGTGGCTGACTGATGACATATCTGTAAACGTCTCTCTTCCTTTATAAGAGAATCGTTGCAGCGAAGTGTCATCTCAGATTCATAACAATAAAGAGCATTTAATTTTTCACTTGAGGAAATGGTCTATCTGAGGCTAGACGGGGAGATAAGCAACAACAAACAGCAAAAAATTGACTGAATCATCAAGAAAAACACAGGCGAAATCTACAAGTTAAATTTGTTTAAAAGACAATCTATTTCCAAATCCCTTCAGCTCTTGTAAGGAAAAGTGAAAGCAGGAATTGAATATTTGCGTTTACATTGCAGATTAAATAGTTGAATAGGTCTATGGCGTCTGCCTTTCATTACTAAGCTACACAGCCATCTTAAAGTCTAATTAAATAGTCAATAAATTCAAACATACAATTGAATAGTCATCAAAAAAAGACTAAATAGTTTATTTAACTATTGGTACTGATTATGTAGGTTTGCTCTCTCTCGGATCTCTCTTACCTTATTTTAATCCTGGCTTAAATTTAAGCAATAAAATCTCAGCCTATTAACTCAATGATTAATAAGCTGAGAAATTAAGCGTGTGTGTGTGCTGAAACAGATTTGAGCACTTTTTGTTTACTACAGGTTCTACTCCCATTAGTCTAACCAGGAATCGCTTCTAACCAAATTCAATAAATTAATTTCATTGATTCACTACAATTTATGAACATTTATCACCTCGTCGTTATCCTATTTTGCTAAAATATTTACTATCTTTAATTCAATTTATTGCACTTCTAAAATTCATCTAGTTTAACTAATCATGTTTCATTTAGGGTTGGCAAAGAGTTGTTATTTTACGCAATTTAAATTATCAAAACGCCCTAGAGGAGAGCGAATAGAAAACCGCGAATAGCCCGACGTCACAGGTCTTCTGGCGAAGTATACTAGCCGACTTTGCACATTGCTAGTCTGCATGATGTTGGTTCAAGCTGATTCTTCTGTTTCATTATGCTATCAAGATTCAAATCTTCTTCTTACTTATTTTATTCTGTCAGTAACAAACAAACTGAGATTAGTTGTTTTATGGCTCCAAATAACAATTTCCCTTAGATCTTCTCTCCAGACAAATCTTTCCAACTTATATTTGAGAAATAAAAGACGTTTGTTTCGTGGAATTCTAGTATAAAGATCAATTGCCTGTAGTCTTAGATTTTGTACACGACTTCGCATTGCAATCATCCATTCCATTCTGTTTACTCCGAAATGATGTAACTCTCTCTGTCTCGTTAAGCACTGTCTTGTGATTTTTCTAGTTACCATAGCTTGCTGTTGTACATTTATTTCTGCCTTTATCAGTCTGGTTTGGCAGTGATTGAATCTACCTGTAACTCTTCAAAATTTCTCAAATGCTCTCTTTGGTTATATTTCCTCCTATTTTTCTTTGAATCTGTCCATGACTGCAACTTGTTGCTTTAACAGTGTTATTTAATGTCGCTTTCTGGGTGACCAACCAATTCTTTGAGCCAATTATTTTACTTTATAATGTTCTAACTAAACAAAATAAAACTTTTTTTATAATTACCTTTAATTAAAAAAAAAACGTAAAAAAATATTAATCGAATTTATAGCAATCACGCAATACACTAGCAGAACTGCTACTGTAACATGTTCGGCTCGTTGTCAAAAGAAAATGACAGCATAAGATTGGTTAGCTAAATACTCTCTTACATAGATTACATTCAAATTAAAGAAAGTGCCCAAGCAAGTTGCATTTCCTTTTCCCTGGTTATTTTGTTCGAACTTTTGTTTCAATACAGATAATCAAACGAACATTACAGTTTTTTCATGTTTAATTAGTTTATCTTTTCATTGATTTAATAGCAGGACCTAACTCCAAAAGCAAAAGATTTATGAGCTATTGAAGTTCAAAATTGCAATTTTTTCAAAAGTTTTCCTCAATTTTTAACCCTTAAGTAAATGTAGCGTTTGTCTATGTTTAAGGGTAATTAATAATAAATAGTGCTGTTCACTGCATGAACACGTTTGACGACACTTAAAAGAAGATTTATAAAGGACAGTACTCAAAAGAAAGCTTAAAGATTTTCCAGACTTCGTAGAGAAACCGTATAAAAAAAACACCCTCTTCCCTTCGGTCTTAAGTTTTCTGTCACATCTCCTTCCTTCGATATTGTGCCGCTCTGCGCGCTTATGCTGGGAGGACGATATACCACACAAACACGTGCGTATGTATGATGTACGTTTCATTATATATATATATAATGAAACGTA
>BMAW01090582.1:49040-106588 GCA_019974015.1 Nephila pilipes | reverse complement strand
ATATATATATATATATATATATATATATATATATATATATATATATACATTAAAAGTAGGACTCTTAATATTTAATATATTGAATTTTATCTTTTTTCTGTTTGTACTTGTTCAGTATTCTTTCAGTTATTTGATCTCTTTATTAATTGTTTTGTTGCGTATTTTTTTTTTCTTTTATTTTTTTCTTAGTTTTACAATTAAATTTTTTTTTCATTTTTCTTATTTTTTCTCTATAATCTAAAAAATTATTTGTAAGTTTTCTTTATAATTAAAAAAAATTGTAATAGTTTAATTATTGTTCCTAAAATTATTTTAATTAACTCAACACACACACACACATATATAAATATGAACCAAACACCAATATTATAAGTCACAAACAAGAAAAATTTATTTACGTTACACTCAGTAATTAGTGCAGCTACTCTGTATTTGGTAAATGAATGTTCCAGGAAAAATATTGATTTTCATTTAAATTTTTCGTTGTTTTGTGATAAAGATTATTCATCCGTTTTAGACCCTCGCATTTAATGGTTTATTATCGAATCCAAGTAGTAATGAATGTAAATAAAAAATTGCTGACGAACTTTGCTTTTTTAAAAAGCGAATGTTAGAGCATTTTTGTTGCGACCTGAAAGATAAAACAATTTGCTTGATGTGTAGCAATGCTATTTGTACCAAAGTTATGTAACATAAAATGCTACAATGAACAACGTAAGTACTATATGACCAATTACAAAGAACATTCGCCGGTAAGAAAATTAAATTAAAGAAAGAAAAGCTGTGACGTTGGGCTATTATCGATTTTCTCCTCACTAATCTCGGGAACTAGTAATTTGAATTGCACAAAATTACAATTTCTTCCCAACCGAAATAAAATGGAATTAGGTAAATTAGACGAAGCTAGAAGTAAATTGAATTAGAGATAATTATATATAAATGAAATAGAATTGAACGGAGATATAAGATAACGACTTGTCGATAGATATTTATAATTCGGATTGAAGCACCTTAACCAGTTTTGTAGATTTGAAGCTAATTCTAATTGAAGCATGAAGATAAAAATCGGCAGTGTGTGTAAATCATTGAATGAGAAAGAGTGAATTGGTAAGTTAAGGATTTATTAAATAATCTTATATTTAGAATTGACGCATTAATTGGGATTCCAGAGAGAGAGAGAGAGAGACCTTATCTGTATCATTTATTGGTAAATAAAGTATTTTATCTTGTTCTCCCATATATTCAATTGGACTCTAATTATTGTTAATGGTGGGCAAGAAAGTTGGAGTTGAGGTGAATAATGAAGGACGAGAGTTTCGACACCACCATCACAACTACAAATAGTATAAACTAATGACTTACTTCTTAGAAGGTGGCCTGTAACTTAAAATTAGTCCAAACTCCTTGTACTTTAGAAAGTTTTGACACTCTAGGCCGTGACTTGATTCTCCCTAACAACTTCCCAAATGCAACCTAATATGATTTTGATATAACAATACTCACATATTTGTTTTATTTCAGTTGAACTGAACTTGCATCCGAACTATTTAAAATTGGATACCAGGTCAAGTATGTGAATTTCTCCCACTTCAGTTCATATCAAGTTACAAATAAATAAATAAAAAGTTCGAGAAGGACTAATGTAGAGGAGTTCCAAACTGATTTTAATTGCAAATGGGAATTTCTAGTTTTCTCACACAAGTAAGATTTTAAAATATATGTAAATATCTTTAAGGATTATTCGTGCACGAGAATAACTGATGGCTGACTTTTTCTTATAAAATGTGATCAAAAGGCTTTAATCTGACGAAAGTTAAATAATGAAATTTTAATAATGTGATTTAAAGTAATATTACACCCTAAATTTCACAGTGGCAAAGAATAAAAATAAAAACGCTGGACCTGTATACAATTTCAGAACAGTAGCAGTATTTCGATCCCTCCTTTTGTAAAAAAATCATTCGAAAATCGAATGCAGCAGTCAGAATTTCTTCTTTTTGGACGTTCCTTATTGCTACCGAAAATAATACGTTAATATTAATATTTAATATTTTTTTTTCCTATTGAGCATTTGAAAGAGAAAAGATTTCCAGAAAATGAGGATGCCAATTTTTAGAGCTATTAAATTTTATGTGAATAACGTCATGTGGATTCCAATCTCAGAGAAAAAAAACCTGTTTGATATTCTTTTTTTATGAGTGTGAAAAAAATGTATGAATATTTTTGTTATACTTTATTCCAGAATATATATTACTTTATATCTGGATGATTTAAAAAAAAATTTTTTTTATTCATTTTAAAACAGTTTTACTCGCATTGTTCTCATGTGCACCATCACCTTATTGAACTTTTGAAATCACCTGCACATCCACCGTTCCATAGCCAGCACCTGCACTTCATTCCCTCTGGAATCCCTACGAGAGGGAAAAATGCCCAACAAACACACTGAGCCCTTGTTCTCTGACCAACGTTGTTCCAGTGGCTGCCCCTAGGGAAATACACGACTCAGCTTCAAGTTCAAGCTGCTATCCCAGGCCACAGGCTGCCCAAACCAGAAGGTCGTTCACTTCTGTTCCGATCAGTTGTGCCTTTTCCCCTTCTTCGCAACGCATCATTCGAACACGCTCCACACTACAGCTAAGGTAAGCGGTTTTTTTTCCAGTATGAATCCTTTCTGCCTTTTTTTGCTCTCTTACTCTCTGCTATCACAGCTTTTGCATTGCATAATGAATCCACGTAATTAGCGGTTATTAAGAAAATGACGGTAAGAGGTGTTCAGTAGCGTTATGTGTCGCGCAGTGTAATTTGGATATTGGAAAATTTTTTTGCAAAAGCTGGTCATATACGAGTTCCGATAGCAAAACCCGGAACTACCACTGGTAGAATCGTTGATAGCCGCCCACCTTTTAGCCCCCGGGATGATCTTGTTTTCCTTTTTTGTTGTTCTTTCTCATAAGTTCATGAGATAATGTAGAAGTTAAGTGGAATTTTTTTTAAAAAAAGTGTTTGCACCTCAAAACGTACTGCAAAAAAGAAAGATATGTAGAATGTTGTATTTACAATATATATATTTTTTTAATATATGTGCACCGGCTTATAAAATTGATTCTATTTAAGGATTCGTGGTATGTCACGGTTGTGCCGGATTTTTAAATTAATAGTACGAAAAAAATTAAAAATGTTGCATTTAAATTTCAAGGTTTTTTTATTTTTAAAGTATACTGTTATAACTATGAGAAAATTTTATTTTTTATACTTGGAATGGAATCATTTGTGTAATGAAAAAATTAAAGAATAAATAATTGTATTTATATTTTATTATTACAAATAATATAAAGAATTATTCACAAGAGAATTTTTATTAATTACAGTTATTTGTAATTGGATATGATGTTAATATTAAATTTTTGGATTTGTGTTAAAGAATGGAGTTCATATAAATTGTGTAAGATGTATGCATGACTTTGAAGATTTCATCTTTTTGTTGAAACGAATCCCACCTCTCCGTCTAAAAAACAAAACAAAATAAACCAAGGTTAATTAAGTTCCTTTACACAATCTTACTAATGATATTAAGATCTAACAGCAGAAGTAACATTCAAAAACAGAATAAAGTGTTAAAGCTGCAATCATTTTAATACACACACAGATATATATATATATATATATATATATATATATATATATATATATATATATATATATATCTGTGTGTGTGTGATTCTGGTTTTATACATAAAACCAGAATAGACTTTCGGCAATTTCAATGGATATCTACAGAAAGTATGCGTTATATGGGATTTTACTTGCATCTATATTTTTAATAATATTAAGAAGTGGATACATATATCAAGACTATATACTGTTCTTTAATAGATTCGCTGTCCGAAATTGTCATGCGCACGCAGCCTTCAAGCCTTCTAAAATCTCTGTAATTTCTGCTCAAGGATGTACAATACTCGTGAATAAAATCATAGTTCAAAAGGCTATTAAGGAAAATTGAGAATTGTCATTCTCGAGAAGACATTTTCAGAAACCACTAATCAAATTCAGCATTATCTTATTTGGAAACGTCGCTTAATAAATTTGGTCCAAAAACAGTTCATGAGGACACAAAACAACCTTCCGAACCCACTACTTCATTGTTAAAGTGCATCTTATCACTACTTATTGTAATCAGTTATCGTATAGAACGTTTCTTTAAATCATTTTGGCATTAATGGAGGCTGTGTGTTGAGTGTCACTAAAGTAACAATGTAAGTATTGAAATGCGCTCTGTATTTTGCTTATTTTTTTCTAAGAAAGAAGTGGGACTCGTGTCTGAAAACAATAAAATGGGACTTCGTAGCTGTCTATTGCCTTTCCTGACGTGTAATTTTTCAAAACGAAAATTTGCGCTGCAGAAATGTTTGTATATGCATGCATATAAAAGATATTGGAAGGGTGGATTCTTGATTCTCAAACGGCAGCTCATTCTTTATCCTATTAATTCACTTGTCTTTGTAAGGGAAAAGACAGGGTTAATGAAGTTGTTTCGGGACAGCGAAAAAAAATCTTTATAATTTATTTTGCATTGTTTGTTATGTGCTGACAAATGCATGATACTTTGTTGTTTCGATGCTTAAAACTTGCTGAATATTCTTCAAACATTCATACTCAAGTCAGATAAAACTAAAATTGATTTACAAAATATTAAAGCCTTTCTCTTCTTACACCGAACCTAAAAGCTGTATAATAACGTGCAACAAAAAGTGTTGTGTACTAATGTGTTTGACAGATGTTTAACACTGACATAGTCTATACAACGATTATTTTGGAAACTTCCTTGCTCACCATAGAATCAGTTGTGATTTCAAAGCTGTCGCATAGCAATGATTTGTATGTAGTCACACTTAACTGCTAAATTGCATATTAAAACTTGTTGCTAATTTATATTATTTTTCGATGGTTTTATTCAGGTACAAATTATTTTTTTATTTGTAGATGTCCTTATGTTTAATAGTTTGTTGCATACAATTGCGACATACAGATTTAATTCTGAATTAATACATTTTTCTGTACGGTTAGGATAAGAATTCTTTTGTCGACATAAGAATGTCGATTTAAATCAATATTTACAATACTGAGAGAAACTAAAGCTTTGCATATCTAGGAGAATCTGTTATCCCATGATCATTTGATAGCAGCAAAATACTTCATTTGCATATTTACGCATTGGTTATACATATATGTATTGCTGGAAAGCAAAATTTTATATAAAAAAAATCATCTCATGTTCTCGTATTTAATCGAACATCTAGATATGTTTTTCTCTAGGAGCCTTATGCTGATACACACACAGGAATTGTCTAATTAAATTTATAATTTATAATAAATAGTGATTTAAAGCAAATTCTACGTAAGTGATTCTTATATATCATAAAAAGAAACATTAATGATTCTTTGAATTATTAATGATTCTTTTATATCATAAAAAGAAACATTAATGATTCTTTGAATTATTTACTACTCTATAACAATAGGGCCATGTACAGATCAAATTAATTAACATATATTGAAAGAAACAAGATTTTTACTGTTAAAGAGTATTTAATTTTTATATTACGGGGATTTTTTCTTGTGACTTTGTACTATAAATTACAATATTATTTTTCAATGTTAATTGATAGTATTAATTTTTGTACACATTTTTTTCTAACGATTTTAACCTCTAATATTTGATATGATAATTTATGATGTGATTATATATTTAGTCAATCAGTCGATATTTATTTATTTTTAATTTGGTTGACACTATTTTTCTGATTTTGAGTATTTCATGTGAAAATATTCAGGTAATGTACATCAATGCATCTTTAAACTGAGCATTATGACGTCGTTCATATTTTCTCACATACTAAAACTATCTCATATTATTTATCAGAAACGCAGTCAAAAGAATTCAATCCGTTTGATTTACACGGAAATTCTCGAAATTGATAACATAAACTTCATTCGTTTTGACGAACTGGAAGATTCACTGAAGTATTAAGTGGAACGATTTAACTAGATAAAGCGGTATTGTAGGAAATTAAAGAATAATTTTAGAAAATAGAAAACTATGCACAATAGTTGAAAAGATGTAAGCAACATTTTGTTTACTATATAAGGATTGCAAAATTTAAAAAAAAATATTTGAACGAGAACAGTTGCATAACTTTGTATTTTATTTATACGCTTGCGGATAAAAGTAGTTTTATTCATGTTAAATTTCATATATAATGTGTATTATAAAATTGTATAGTACAAATCTAGACATACTTGCAATTATATTTGTGTGGCTTAAAGTTCTCTTTACTACGCTATTTTGTTGAACGCTATGAAACTTCATTGCTATGCTTTTAAAAAGAAATATTTCAGTAATAAAAAGGGTTTCAGAAAATGTTTAGAATCTTGTGAAAATGGGTTATATAAACGTAGAATAACCAAAATTTTTGTAAGCATTTAACTTGCTATATTCGTATGAATGTCTGTCCAGTTCAAAATTTGAACCCAATTTTATCCTATTTCCGAATGAGCTGCAATTATGCTTACACCGATAATTCGGATGATAATATAATACTATGATATGCGCTGAAACGCCGATGGATTTAGAGGGTCCATGGGTCCTCGATCTTGTACTTAACGCCCAGATGAATTAAAATTTTGCTCACACGTATAGCTCACATTATTTCCTTCTAAACTTATATTTGCAGGCTAAAAATAAATAAATATTAGCAAAATTTTAAGCAAGCTTTTATTTAAAAATAATATTTTCTAAAAAAATATTTTTAATTTTTACAAAATAATCATTTTTAATGAAAAATAATGCATTATTTAAAAGCTTGATGCGCTTAGTTAAGGTATCTAAGTAATTACCGATAAATTAAGTACTTACTGATATGTGAGATGAAAAAAAGACGAGTAACGCCTTAATCTTTCGTAAATTACATATTTTATATTAAATTTTCTTAATACCTTTTAGTACATATTTAAATAAAAGCTTGATTACTGAAAAGTATACTTTGTTTGAATTGCAAACGATAACTATTGAATTTATTTTTTCTAGTCATTATAGATTTTCTTTTTACAATTACTATTGGTTGCATATACAGCAGGTAACATTTGTTTTACCATCCATGGTTAATACATCATTAAATTCATCCATTTACTCTCAACATTTACTAAAGAAATAATTGCTAAGAAATAAATATTAAAATATTTTTCAATGAGTGGAACAATTAAATAGAGAAAAAAAAATTTATAAACATTATGAGATTTTTCATCTTAGAAATGTAATTGGTAAGAAATTAAAAGTTAAATAAAGTTATTACAGTTTCATGTAATCGAAAACAAGAACTATAAATAAAGCTTCACAAATTAGAAGAATTTGGGAATATTACAGGTTAACTATTCTTTCTTTCATTTTATGTATCACTTATAGAGATATTATTGCCAAAAAATGTATTATGAAGAATTAATTTTTTATTCTGATTTAGATCTCTAATAGGTCTACAAGAAAAAGCAAGAACCTCTAAACAGAAATGTTGTTGCCAAATTGTGTATCAATAATCAGAATAGTAGTTTTCTTAGCTAAAAAGGAATATTTATATCTCTTCTAAATAATATTTTTAACTTAATTCAAATAGGTTCACTGCACGCGGGATCATTAAATTACTATTTTATTTTAAACGGGATTTTTATTTTGTTTTAAGTCGGGAAAGGAAAGAGAACTACAAGGAAAACTTTTTAAAAAAACACTATTACTTTTAAAAAAATAAAGTATTTTATCTTCATTTCAAAAGCACTTCATGTAACATTTTTTATTTGTTCGTTTGTACCAAGTAAAATGTTTTATTGTTCAACAGGTAAAATAAAATCGGTTTTCAGAATCTTTTTTTTTTAGTGTTGCATTAAATTGCCCAATTAAGAATTTGTTTTACGTATTCAGTGCTTAATATTACATAATTGGGAAAAAAAATATATAATTTCTGTAATCAGTTTGATTTCAATGATGCATTACGTAATCATGCTTTATGCAGAAAACATTTTTGCAATACCTGCACTTTTTTCTCTTCCGAAGTACATTTTTAGAAAAAGCAACAAAAAAAAATCCTTTTTTCCATTATTTGTTTTTCATTTTCGTCATTCACTTTCATCTATTCAACATCGCTTTTTCCTTTGAATACTTCTGTAAAAAATTAGAATTCCTAAAACTCTTCTAATGAGAGTGATTTAAAGGTAATTGGATCGATATAAGAGTGAGTAAAAATTGCAAGAACTTGATTTTGTCTCAAAAACATCCGCAAAACTTCTTTGAATCGTGATTTTAGAAGTGAGAGATTACCAACAATTCCTGAATAGGATGTGACATCGGCTCTGTCTTTAAGCTGCGAAGGAATTTGATAGTATCAATATGAACAATAAAAAATATTACTCCTTTTTACCAGTTGATAATATGTTTGAACTCAATGAAATGTTCTCATTTTTATTTTTCAATTCATGGATTACGATTATTTACATTTAATCGATGTGTCACTGATTTCTGTCTTGAACAATCAAACAGGTTTCAATGCACCATTTGCCTCAAAATTTTTCGAGATTTACAGAGGATAAAAATTTGATGTATCAGAATTGTTTGCCTTACAAACAACTTTTTATTTTGCATTGGGAAATCCCAACTCGGAAAAAATGTACTAATTCCGTACATGTTGTTTTTCAAATAAAAAACAGCTCTTTTCTGACATTTTTAGTGCCGTAGTACATTTTTAAATCTTTAATTTAATCTTTTTTGTTTTCATAGAAATATGATAGTTTTAATAAGTTACATAATATATTTTACAGTAACTCTCTGCGATTGGTATCGATCCATGTTAACCAATTTTTCTGATTCGTGTTTTGAATTTTTAAAAAAGAAACTTTTTCGAGATTTCTACAAACTTTTTTCCAGGTAAAAAGGATTTATTTTGAAGCAAAATTTATGGAAAGATTAGATATACATTGAAATGTTACGGTTTTCCTTAAAATATGATAATAATGTGATTTTTTATAAAAAAAATATAGTTTATGATCACGATGCAATCAACAACATTAATTAAATTTCCTGATCATTATAAAAGATACAAACTCTTTAAGAGGAACACTAAAGAGTAATTTATTTTATCTTCGATTCATCTCTGAGAGTGTAAACTTGTTGCTTTTTTCCGTCATATTTCTTTTACAAGAATTTTTCCTTTTCTTTTCATAATACTTGCATTTTCAAGGATATAAATCAAGTTCTACTCTTGCTAATTAAAGGATATCTTATTGTTCATTTTCTATTTCATTCAGATCTATGAGCATATAGAATTTTTCATTATGCAAAACGATACCTCGTGGATTAATATTAATTTTAATGAATCAAGTAATTTTATATACGAAATATACCTCTTTAAAGTTGAGCTCGGTTCACTTCGGACTTTCAAATTAAGGATCGATATATATGACGAAAACTATTAACGTACGCACTTAACAGAAGTCCTGACGTTATATGAAAAAGATTAATCTGAATCTCATGAAAAGGGAGCCAAGGTAAAACTGCGAGTTAAGCGGACTTGCAGGTTAACTGGGCCGACGGTATGCAGTCAGAAATGGTTTAACTTTAATGACTCTACCTTATATCCAGGGTATTGCTAATAATGGAGAATGATTTGTTTTCACCAAATGAGTATGGGATATCAAAGAAAGCCATATGCATAATTTAAAACTGGCGCTGAAATCGATATTTTTAAGGATAGGTTACAAATGGGTCAACAGATATACAATCTGAAATAATTTTTTAGTTTTAAATTGTAAAGTTTATATTTAAAAATACATATATATTAAAAATTGAGGGAACTCTAAAGTGATAAAAGGAACAGTCACAAACACCTGCAATTCTACAAACTGCGGAGATCAATCGGATTTTACTCCCTGAACAAAGCATGTCTTTTAAATTTTCTGGGTTCCCATCTGTAAAGAGATATAGCTATCAACTATCACAGGTGGTCTATTAAAAAAAAGAATTTCATTCTACGTTAAGAAATTTTATCTGTATATGTCCTTAATCATCAAGTTTTCTTAATGTTTTTTAATCCCCAATTTATGCTTCTTTAAGAATTGCTGGAATTTCGTATAACGTGATTTCATTAGTTAGTATGTTGCAGTATTTTTACATAGTAAGCAAAAGTTATTAAAAAAAGTAAAATAAAATATAAAAATAAAATTTCTAGTAATAGATTTTGGATTATGTTTTATAACTTCGTGAATTACTGAAAAAATGTGAACGAAATTAATATAACTATAACTACATCAGAAGCCATCGACAGTTCAATAGAACAACATTTGAACATTATGTTGATATGGAATTGACATTTTCAGAAATAAAAATTTTGCTTTGATTTTTTTCCCAAGGGAAAACCTGAATAGTAGAAAATGTTCAGTGTCTAAGAATTCTGAATATTATTGCCGTAAATAAGTATTTCTGAAGATTTGAATGAAACTACTAAATGCATAAAATAATCTCTATTTTCAAAGATGTTTTTCAGGAGTCATATACTTATATAGAAATAATCTTAGAATTATTTCCACAATCAATCATTGGTTCCAGAAAAAATCAGCGATTAATAAGTGCAATGCTTCTTTGACTTAATAGGCCAAAGTGCGATCAACCAGCGAATGCGAGAAGCTGTGACACTAAAAACAGAGAATCTTGGTCATCATTAGCTTTATTAGACGCAGCTAAAATGAAAAAAATTCTGTTTTCAAAATGATTTGACACAGAAACAACTAATACTCCATGGCTAAAGGCAATTCAATTATCATTAACGCCAACAAACCCATTAATGTACAAGCTTTGCATCAGACAGAAATTTTCATCTAATGTATGTAATCATTGAAAGAAGCTGTTGTAAATACATAAAATTGATTCTTTGTCTTATTTTAATGTGAAAAGTGGTTCACCTTTTAATAAAAAGAAGTTGGTACACCTTGTTTTCTCTTTCTAATTTTCAACAGAATTGAATGTGGCACACACAGTAATTATAATACCATGAGGTAGTCTTCGTTGTGATGAGCTTTTCTTTTCATAAAGCAATTTCATTTCCCTGATTTAAAAAAAAAATCTCATTTGCGTGTATGTGTGTCAGTTCCCTTTGCGTAAGAGTAAAGAACCTCTAGAGGGAAAAATAGCGGCCGGGTAGCCTAACGGTCATGGTCGCGGACTCGCGGCCGGCGTTCTTTCCATTAAGTCGTGGATTCGAGGCCTGATGTCGCTAAAGACCCTCCGCATAATTGGGTTGGTGTACTTTGAAACTCCTGTGAAGAGGTATAGGAGATGCCAGCTGAAATGTCGTCTTCGTCTCTTGACCAAGGTTAAAAGTTACGAGATCCGTCTCCAATAGCCCTCGTGTTGCTCCTCAGTGCGACGTTAATAAAACAATATAAATTAAAGCTACAGTTTATAGAATAATATTAAAGAAAATAGGGGGTACAAAAATAAGAAAACGAAGTACAGGATTTTCCCCCACAGTTTACTACCAATGAGTTCCTTCAATAATGTAACGAACCTGCAATGACGTTTCCCTGAAATATTTCTCTTATGGTTGCAAATAGACATTTACTGAAGTTTTGTGCTATACTGGGGGGAGGGGTGATTCCCTCTAGTGATGACCCCCTCCGACCTTGGTGATGAACTTCGCGATTTTGGAGATGAGACGAAGGCTCTAAAAAATGCTCGAATTTTCTCGATATTTGAAGAGAAGAAATTGACTTTTCTGAAATTTTCTCTCTCCTGTCCCAGTCAGCTATAAATTCGAGGAGTTACTGATATAATGCGATATGCTTTTTAAAGTGTAAAGTAATCCTTTGAAATTTTGTCTGCAGCACGAGTCAGTAAGCTGGTGAACTAAATACTATTGAAAGTGCTGCTACTGTTAGTACTAGTAACCTGCTATCTGTTTGTTTGTTAATCAGTACAAATTCTGCTACTTGGACCCCATTTTTTTTCTGAATATTTGTGAATACAGCGTCTTCTCCATTATTCTCATTGATCGACTGTTTTCACCGCACATGACGATTTTTGAAACAATATTCTTGAATGGAAATGCTTTGCAATAAACATAACTAAACACATGCTATTATCGTGCATTCCTCAAATAAATTCTTAATAAGGTTAAATTACCATGGTAAAATATTGATAAAATATTACACCTAAGAAACAATAATTATATAAATATTAAATATGAAAATGTTACGGATGAAATTTTTTTTTTTACTAAAACCACCGTCATGTGCCCTCTCTTTTAGTTACATAAATAAGGAAAATGCATCTTATTTAGAAGGTTACAGGATATTAACACAGGAAGATCAAGTGAATATTAACGGAAAGCATCAAGGTTAATAATGTATTGGAATATATACTTATTAAGTATTTTCGAAACGTTGCGTTAGATTTCGCCTAAGATAACTATTCTGCACGAATAAATTATACATTTAAAGAACATCTTTTGTCCAGTTTCCTATGAATCACGTGTCGTCTCAGAAGAATTAACTGAGTTTGATTAAGTCAATGAGTTTAACTTATATTTCTGTATTTTATCAGATTTCCAAAACATAATCGAATATGTTTACGGTTTTTCTAATTTAAATAGTAATCGTTCTTAATTGAATAGTGCACTCATTAGCCATTAGCGTGACTAATGGATGAACTTGAACTATTTTGAATTATTTTCATTTCCCTTTTGTTTTTAAATGATTTAATTGAAATTTCATATACAAAATGGTTAAATTTGTGAATATCTTCTTAAATCGGAATCTAATTATCTACTGAAAACCAGAAGATGAAAATTAAAAAAAAATATTATAATTTAATCCCTTCTATTAAGGATTATTATAATTTTAATAATTATCTTTTATTATTATTATCATGTAGTAACGATTCATATCTAATTATGTTTATTATTTATTGCTAAACATTTGACACTATACTTTAAAGTTCAGCAATTATATATTAAAAACATGTTCAAACTAATTCAGCAATTATAATTATTTACATCATTAATTATTTTATACTGATATTTTTTTGTGCGTTCCCCTTTTAAATTTCGAAATCATATTGTTTACCTAACGAAATTCTATTTCTTCCTTAACAAAAGAACGATAAAATAATTTTAAGAGTGCCATTCACGTTTCACATTAATGAAGAAACTTCTTGAGTGACGAAGAAAAAAATGACGTGTCACAGTTACAAGAACATTATTGTTCTACTTATTAATATAAAGTGTTGATTATGAAATTTTTATAGACAATGGTATACTTATATATATAACATAAATAAATTCCTTTTCACTAATAACATAGAAGCATTTGCTTGCTTCATAAGATCACACATTACTATTCAGAGCATATTTAAAGATTTGTATCTTGTGAATCCCGATTTTTATTTTATGGATAGCATAAATTAACATTAAAATGTTGAAGGCAATGATTACGCTTCTCTTTTTCATCCTATAAATTTTCAAAAGTTTTTCAATTCCATGTTTAATAGGGAAATGTGTTGCTTATTGCCACTATAAATATTTGCACTTTATGGATCTTTACATTTAGTTCTGTCATGTATAATCAGCACTGCATATTAATAAGTTGAGCAGGACAAATAGTTAAGATCTACATATACCTGATACCATGAGTTCTAGAATTCCTTTTAAAATTACAGAAAAAAAATATTGTAAATAACTCGAATTTTACTGAGGAAATTTCGAATTTTTCGTACATTTCCTTTTAGATCATTAAAGTGAAAATTGTTCATGAAGATCAGCCTTATATAAATGATCTTATTTTTTTACCATTTAATATTTTTTAATCATTTGCAATGACTCAAGTCTGTATTCAAAGAGTCAAGTAAAAACATTTGAGTTTCATAAAACTTGTAGCTTGTTACGATACATAGTAAAATATTTGATTTATTCAAAACAATGTATTATTCATGTATTTTGTGAAACAAAACTTGGGTAGTAAATTTTTGAATGAAGGGTTAATTTTATAAAAATTAACCTTTCATGCCCAGGAAAATACACACACACACAAATGTATATATATATATATATATATATATATATATATATATATATATATATGAATATAATCTTCTTACTCTTGTTCATTGTTCAATATTCTTTCAGTTATTTGAACTCCTAATTAATTGTTTTGTTGTGTAATTTTTTTCTTTTGTTTTTGATTTAGGCAATAGAAAAGTTTGCACTTTTCTTATACTTTAGCTATAATTTAGAAAATTATTTTTAAGTTTTCTTTGTAATTTCAAAAAAAAAAAAAAATGTTCTTATTTAATTCTTGTTTCTAAAATTATATGGGCTACAACACCACACACAATGTTACAAATCAGAAAAAACTTAAGAGTTTAAGAGATCATAAAATCATAGTAAAGCTAAACAATATACACATGTTATATATTTATATATAATACATGTAAAGAAACTAAAAGAAATAATTGAAAAACCAAAATAAAATTTATGCAAATCAGATAAAAAGATTTTATAGATGATTAAATAACTCCTCTCCCTCTCCCAAAAATCTATTAAAGAAACATTATATAATGATTTCACATAAATTTTATTTAATTTCCTAATTTTTCCTATACTTTAAGCTATCGCAGTAAAGAGTTCATTTTTATTTACTGGTACCATTCCAATTTTGCTTTTAATTTACGTAATCCGTCAGTCATTCCCACGGATCCTATCCTGAAGGGATAATACCTACAAAACTTTCTGTCTTTATCTGAAATACCTTCTTCCATTTTCCAAATGATATAAAGAAATCGTTGCATATAAATTCGAAGCACGGAAAATTCCCTTCTTTTCCTTTGCAGTCACGAAGTCTGAAAATACACATCTGGTTTCTTCAAATTGTCAGGATCACCCTTCTGCTTTATCTACGGAAGTGAGTGGACACATGTCCACCGCTATCTCGATGTTACATTATCTCTCTCTCATTCAGCATGAAATAACAGATTTTACTCTGAGAACTGGTATTATTTTTCCAACCATGGCTGTGGCAGAAGTTGTATATCCCTTTTCCTTATCCTTTATATATATATATCGATTTTCTAAACAATAAACACTACCATTTAGAAATAGATAATCCCAGAAAAAAAAAACTTAATTATGCATATGAATGAGTTAGACAGGACAAATATGTATATAGTTAAGCATTATCTTAATATAAAACCTTCTACCTATATAAACGGTCTTACGCATTGAATAGTCTCATTTAAATAATCTGAAGGTTAATTTAATTCTATTAAGCCAACGATGTGTTCGTTGCAGAATCATTTGTAGCGACTACTTCCGCACTAATTCTTTTTATTTAGGTTTTCCTCCTTTGTAAAAACTGTTGAACATTGGCTATTTCCATTCTATCGCTTCATTTAATGACAAAGAACGAACAGTTTTTCTCAGCGTGATATGGCTATGAGCAAGGGCATCAGTTTAGGTCTCTTAAGAAACAAGCAAATAGCTTCTTGAAGCGCATCACCCAATAAAGTGCCCGGTTTGCACGAAACCGTTGATGTGGTGTTAGGAAAGAAAAAAAGAAGAAAAGAAAGAAAAAGCAAACAGCTGATTCCCTGTTGACCTGATACCATCGAGGTCTATGCCCTCATCCGGTGGCGCGATTGAAAGTCAGCGTAAACAGGATCGTTGGGTCATCTTCGAATGTAGAGTGCCTGTAAGAAAATTGAAATTTTAAACTATATCGAGATACAAGGTCATTTAGAAGACTAACCTTGAAAAATAAAATTCAATAGACTGTTATCAATTCAACAAAGGGATAGCCATAAAATATTATTACACAAAGAAAGTATTCATATTTGTTAAATCAAACTCACGTCAAAGCTTCAAGCTACTGGTCATCATCAAGGGTAGTGACCTTTAAAAGAAATGAAATTTCAAAATGTATCTAGCAATACAAGGTCACCTAGAAGACTAATCTTAAATGTTGTTTGGGTGTTATTAGTTTGTTGAACAGGGAAAAAAGGTATGATGTCAAATGCCCAATGAAAGGATTTTAATCTGTGATGGGCTATTGACTTTGAATCTCGTAATTTTGAGCCATGAGGACAAACTCAAAGAGCGGCATAAGTTAATGCTCATTTTTCAATAGATAATCAAGCACTCATTGATAAAATTTATTTGTGTTTTGAATTATAATGATAAAGTTTCAATGCATGAAATTTTTATTTTATTATATTGAGAAAAAGAAAAATTGAAAAATGGGGCCTTACAGTCGTTCAAGAATCATGTCTAATGTTCATTTGTTTTCAGTTTCTTTAATGTCTATTTATAAGAAAATTAAATTAATATGTCAGACAATTTTGTTATTAAAATTAACATATCTTCCAACTGATGAAGAAAGTATTTAATTAATTTTTAACTTTTATTTAGAGAGAAATCGTGTATTTAAATCACAAATCTTATAATGCAAGAATAGTATTACAATAAGCCTTTGGCCAATTCATATATTTGAGCAAGAAGCACGTATGTTATCCTAAATTCCAAATAATGACATAATTATAATAAAAATACAGGTTATAGGGTTATTCAAAATGAAACATCAGATTTTAAAATTCTGTATTTTCAAAAACAAACGACACAGAATGATAAGTAATACATAAATATTAAGGAAAACAGGTAGAATTTTTATACTGTGAATAACCGGTGGCCCTTGTCTTTTTCGTGAGGCTATTTCCTGAAAGCTTTTTCGTAGCTTTCACGAAGCTACGTTGCAGTTAGATCGGGCGCAGTGAACCAGAAGACTTGTTGTTACACAGCTGGCCATCTAAATCACCTGATTTGGCCCCGTGTGATTTCTTTTTTTTTTTTTTTTTTTGGTGTGTGTGTGTAAAAGATAAAGTGTATGAGCTCTCATTGCCTACGAGTTTATGTGAGTTTTAACAACGGATATCTGCCGCTGTTCAATTGTGACCACTGACACTTGTAACATGTTTCACAGGATTTTGCATATCAAATTGTCCTAATATGTGTAACTAAAGAAAGTTGTATTGAGCACTTGTAGAAAAAAACTTCCATATTTTCTTTTTGCATTCAAGTGTTACTTATCATTATGTGACTTTTATTTATGAAAATATGGATTTTTGAAATCGGATAATTCATTTTTGAATAACTCTGTAATTTTTTGGGTTTTTTTTTTTGTCATTATTTTTAAAGAAATAAAGTAATTTTTGGAACAGAAGTCTTAAAAAAATTGTAATATATTTGTTTGATATCTGACTTGTATTCAGTATTGTTTGCTGTTCTTTAACCTACATTCACTTCCTGAATCTCTAGTTATTAGTGATCATTCCCATAAATTTGGTAATATTATGAAGACAATACCGATTTGCGTAACATACAAACTAGACGTGAACATTCGTCTTCATTGCAGAAGTGTATACTAGTCTCACATCGACATTTGTCCAGTTTGATATTTGAAATTACAAAATCCAGTAAATTTAACCATTGTCTTTTATGTGGAGAAAAACCTTATGCCGGTACTTCCGTTTCCTGAATATTAAGTTAACAAAGCGCATTTCAATGCACTGTAACTGAAATTATTCATGAATTGATAAGTTAGTTTTAATTGGTAGCAATGGTCTCGAATTTTTCTTAATATCCCTCTCCCATGCAAGGTGAATTAAATCGTTATCTTTCTTGCATGGAGAGATTGAATATGGAATGAATAATACTAATCTTTCAAAAATTCTCAGTATTTCCAGAAATGTATTAACAACAATAGAGTATAGTTCAATATCAATTAATTGCGACATAAATATTCGCCTTGTAGTTGTGTAGTAAAAAGAAGATATGTATTTAATACACAAAATGGAAGCGCTGACGCTATGCAAAAGAGAAAATTTATCTCTTCCTCTCTCTCTCTCTTATATATATATATATATATATATATATATATATATATGCACCCAAAATGTTATAAAATCGCTTTTTCTTTAATACTTTTGAAAATTCATGAAAATCGTTTTTTTGAAAGTAAAATGTATTTTCTTTGTTATTTAACTACTGTTATACAAAATCCTATATTTCTTATATTATTTTCTTTTCCAGCATTTTATGAATGGAATCTTATAATTCTTTCCTCATTTTATAAGCAAAATTTTAAGAATTGAACAGACATATTTTAATACAATTTAGTTTTTAAAATGGAATTTAAAGTTTTTATAGCCTATAAGGGTAATTAAAAGTATTTTAAGCTCAGATTTCTTCATTTCTTCTGATCTCTAAATCTGATAGTTAAACATTTCATATATTTTTCTTTTGACTTATTTGCGACTTCCCACAATATGCTAATGACTTTAAGATTTAAAATCTTTGAATATAATAATATATTTATTCGTGTACTTTTTATAATTGCCCGATGTCCATAGAAACTACATGGGAAAAAAATCATAAATACATATGATGAGTGCATGTTTTATGTTATTTAAATGATCTGATTTATATTTAATGATTGTTTATAAATTATAAAACTTGTTTCCTTCTTCCTATTTACCTTTGAGAAATTCTTCCAAAGCTTTTGCTGCAGAAATATTTGTTGACCTTGCATATTATTTTGAAAAAAAAAAAAAGAAAAATAAAAAAAAAAAAAAAAAAAAAACCACACACACACACAATGGTAAAACATTTTTAATTCATTGTATAAATTTAAAAGTTACGTTGTAATTTTTCATTATAGAATAGTTGCTGATGGCATTTTGTAGAAATTACCTGTAATGATAAAATTTAATTTATATGTTTATAATTTGATAATTGAAGTTTACGATAAAATACATATGTTTTTAAGCAGAGTATACATTGTTTTGTAGAAGTGGAATATAATTAATATCATCATGATGAATAATATATCCATTAATGTGTGACAAAATAATATCTAAAATAATTATATTTTTATTTATACTTCATTGAGAGATGAAATTGTTTGTATAAAGTCTCTCAGAAAAATTTCTTTTACGAGAAGAAACTATGCAGATTTATTTCCAAACTCCAACAAAACCTTGGAATTAACTACTTCCTGTTTTATAGAATATTTTGTTAAGAGATGATTATATTTGATGATAAAATTAAATGAATGAAGTTTGTGGCGAAATTTCAAAAATAAATGATGATTTAAAAGGTTTTTCTAATCTGGAATACTAAAAAAGTTTTGATCAAACCAACATTTTCCGAATTTGAATCAAAATTTCATTTTAAATCTTTGTGAGAGACAATTGCAACAAATGATTAAAATAAGTGGTAGTCTAAAGTGTATACTTGCATTGTAAAATTTCTTTAATTTACACCCATTTCGTTCTTGTAAGACTGTTTTTTACTCATATGTGTTTGCCTCTAATTAGTTTTATTGTATGAATCTTTGACGGAATCTCAAATTTTCAATATTTGGGACCACATCCACCACTTGTATACATGGCAATTGTTAGTTAAGAAATTTTTCAGAGCATTGAATCTAAATATATCCCTAGACTTCAGCCCGGTAGCTTTGTGGATTACATACTCTAAACTTTGACTTGATGTAATTTCGATTAAACGGGAATATCAGTTTACTCTGATGTTGGCTTATTTTGGATTTCATAATATATTATTCAAATTATCGACATTGTATAACAAGTACATTTAAGTGTTTTTGGCAAGAGATATTTGAACAAATTAAGTGTAGTAAAATTAAATTTTAGAATTCGTTTTACTTGAATAAAATTATGAGTTCTTACAAGCTTTTATTTTACTATGTTTTTATGTATATATGTATGTAAAAATGGCTTTCCTGTTCAATATTTATATTCTAATTTTGACCCGTTTCTCATTTTCCGATCGAACTGAAATTTTGCATAAACTTTGATAATAATACAATATAATAGTATATTCAAGCAAAAATGCACTTGGGGGAGGACTCTTACTTTGTTCTCGAATTTTAACCCACGTCCTATCATCCGATTAAGTTGAAATTTTGCATATAAAACTCCGACGACAATACAATATTATCGTATGCTCAAGCAGGGACGAACTTGGGGGCGGACAAAGGGGCCCTGGTCTTATACTTGACTTTCAATTCAGTTGAAATTTTTCTCACACATATAGCTCCCGTAACTGTTTTTTTTTGTCAGTCTTAAATTTAAAGACTAAAAATAATTGAATGTACGTAAAAATCATTTATAAATCAAGCTTTTATTTAAAGATGAACTAAAAGGTACAAAAACAATATTTTAAAATGTAAAATAGTATATAATTTATTAAATGCTATAAATGAAGTATTAACACCTGAGGCGTCAATAATTCATTCTATTTCATATATAAAGTTGCTATATAACTAAATTTATCAGTAATTACCTATGTATCTTAGTTAAGCCCCTCAAGCTTTTAAAAATCATGTATTATTTTACATTTAAGAAAATTATTTTATTCCTATCAGTCTATTTTTAAATTAAAGCTTCATTTAAAAATATTTTTTATTTATATTTATTATCTTTAAAAGTAAGATAAGCAATGATTAAAAATTTGCGTTCTATCTTGCTAAATTCTTTTATATTGATTATTTATATCTATCAGCCATGTATCTCATTGTATACTGTGACAATACTTGCTGATAGCATACAACGCATGACGAATCCCAAGCGAATGGAAAACACTAGTAGTCTATCCTCCTCAGGTGCGATTGGAATGCTAATGAAGAAGAGAATGAGTGCATCTTCAAACTATCTTGCTCAATCGGAAGATAATCATCTTTTTGTTTACACCCGGGGTTGGAGAAAAGGGGTATCGAACGCGATCAAGTGACCGTGTGGGGGGACGGTGTGCAAAAAAGTTGAAGAACGAGATTGGACGATGGTGCACTGAACTGCGTGGGTTGAAATAAAAAAAATAGTGGAGGCTGGCATTGCAATAACATTACTCTGCCAGCGGCAGACCTTTTTGTTTCGTTGCCGTTTTTACATAGCGTGTTCGTCCCTTTTCAACAAGCAGATGGATGTTTGGAACATGCTGTCTTGCTGAGTCAGTCATATTTCTTTGGGGTACCTAATCCTTCCTGCTATTATGCGCTGCTTATTGGTGCGGGGGCGTTGTCTTTTCTTTTCGCTTTTTTGCTGACGGAAATGACACGAGTTCTTATCTGTCAGATATCAAGATGACCGTGGTGGGTCCACACGTGATTTCGGATTAGCTGAAAAATTAACGGAAGATGCATAGAGAGTGCTCACGAAGTCTGTGAAGTTCTCGAGAAATTCATGCATTGTTTTTGAGAAGCTCTATATGGCAACCCAGGATTCGAAATTTAAAAAAATGCAATGAATCTCTATCCTGGCTGTGCTTTGAATGAATGATTGTTTATTAAGGTGGCATTTGGAAATAACACTAGGATTGTTGGCGACGAGACTCATAATTTTGAAATATGGTCAAGTGACGAGGATGGCACCTGAGCTAGCACTTCAAGTTTCTACACTAGGTTCTGATGGTGCTATAGATATCTATAGGAAGTGTATTTTACAGAATGAAGGATTCGAAAGGGCTTTTTTTTATCAATTCCTTTTCGAACATTTGTACAACAATAAATTGTATGACACTAAAATCTTGGGAGAAAAATATGTCCTTCATTTGGTATTTGTTTAATAAGTTTTATTTTTCAAAAATTTAATGAATGCTTTATTTAAATAGTTTCTAACTAAAATAATGGAGTATCTTTCTTATAAGGAAATCTACAGTGTCATATTAGGTTTATCAAAATTTCGGGAATTACAAACAGCCAACCATAGCTTCCAAATTAGATGGCACAAGCATGCAAATTAAGGTATAAAGTTATCGAAAATTGAACATTATTTTGAGACTATTAGTAAATGGTGAGCTTAGCATAATATAAAATAAAACTTAAAAAAAAATGTTCTATTCAAAGTTTTGCAAAGAACAGATTTAGCTACTTCAGGTGCTAATATTTTAACTTTTTTTATTCAACTTACTTTTGTGACACACCTTGTAATTATTAAATTACTCAATTAAATATTACAATTAATGTAATGATGAAATATTGAAACGGGTAATAATATACTTTTTCCGATATTAAAATTAAAGCAAACGATAAAGTATTAAAATTAATATATTTAAGCTAAATGTAATTAAAATTAAAGAAAACGGTAATTATTAAAATAATTATCTTTTAAGCAAATTGAATTAAAATTAAAGGAAACGTAAATTATTGACTGAATATATTTAAGATAAATGTAATTAAAATGAAAGGAAAAGGTAAATTGTTAAATTAAATATAAAAGTATATATAGAGAAAAATTTAACATTAAGCCTATGGATAGAACCTTAAAATTAAGATATATGAATAATATCCTAGTTAATAGTTAAAATTACCTATTGTTTACATTTAACATTAGAGCCAAAACCATTAAATATGAAAGAATACAAAAAAATTGAACATTAATTCTATGGATGAAACCATAAAATCAGGAAATGGAACACGGTTATAAAAAATCTAAATTACATATTAAAAATTGAAAAGTGATCTAGCACATCAATTTATAACCTACCTAAAACTATAGTCCCTTGGGTGGCTAACAAAAACAAATTGCACCATGCAAAGTCTTGTAAATATCAAATTTAACTACCAAAGGCTTTAACTTTTTTTCAAAATAATTATTAAATTAAATTGTAGAATTAAAGCTAAAGCGCGCGCGCGATAAGATATTGAATTGGACAATAATATTCAGATACTAAAATTAAAGAAAAAGGATAAAGTATTATACTGAATTTAAGCTTAATTAATTATTCCTGCCGAAAAATGAAAATAAACAAATCACGTGCATTTCCCATTTTATTTTGAAAAGTGATCAAATACGACATTTTATCATTGACTGAAACAATAGCCCCTGTGGTGGTTAATACTAATCTTAAGTGTTTTTCAGTTTTTTAATAAGACTTGAAGAAAAGCAATTTCCATTACATTTCTTTATTATTCACAGGAGGTCATGGAAAAATTTGAATAGATTTGGTAATGGCAAAATCTTTATTAAATTCTGTATAATATATTTCTGAAGGTTTATTTGATGATAATAAATTAAAATGTCATTTACTACTAAACAGAGACGTATCGAAGAGAGAGCGGACAACCGATGAGGGGGCGGAGAGACTTCAAAGAATCTTAAGTTTATTTCTGAAGTGATTTCAAGGCTCTCGGAAGCGTTTTGATGAGATAGAAGGAAATGAAATCTTACCAGAATATAAACGTTCAAGACGTCATTTTCAAACCGCAAAAGTTGAAAGTGACGAAGCTGAAAAAGGATTTGAATTTAAAATTTTAAATATATTTTGGAAATAGACTTCCAAGAATCAGTACTTAACTTATAATTGGTACTGAAGACTTTTTGACAGTTTGGGTTTCAGTTGCTTTTTACGAAAAACTGTTTTCAAAGTTGAAGTTGATTAAAAGCTATTTTTGATGAACAATGAGTCAAGTAAGACTTAACGAATTGGCAATCCTATCCATTGAAAATGCAATCGCTGAAAACATTAATCTTGATGAAGCTATAAAAAAATTTCAGTTGCCAAAACTCTCAGAAATAGTTAAAACTTTTGTTATACTTAAAAGTTAAAAACTTTTTTAAGACCTTAAAAAGGAATACAGTAATAAGATTTTTTGACTCCCCTTCTTAGTTAATTTTTTTTTTCGAATTTGTGACCCAAAAAGTATTTTTATGGTTAAAATTTATTATATGTTCTATCTTTAATTAAAACATGTAAAATATTTTTGTCAGTAAACAGTTTTTGTTGGACCTAATGGTGGTCATTCATGAGATATCTTGTTCATTGATTTGCAGTTTTCCCGGCAACACACCCAGATTTTGAATCAAAGCAAAATACTTTATGGTATATTTATCAAATCTCTCACAGAGACGAAAAAATCTACAAGATAAATATTCCTATTAAAAGTAAATATATGCATAAAAATAATTGTTAAAGATATGTAAAAATGTTTTGTAAAAAGGTTTTACTACTTTTGTTACCAAAAAAATACCTTCACTATCTTCCTTGGCCCTGAAGCGTAATAATCACGTTGAAATAATTTACTGCTGATTATTTCATTACTCATTTTGTCAAAATGTTTTTGTAATGAATAATATCAAAAGTATCTTTTTCTCTTTTGCTTTTCAAATCATTTTAATTATATATATATATATATATATATATATATATATATATATATATATATGCCTATAATATATATATATATATATATATATATATATATATATATATATATATATATATATATATATATATATATATATATATATATATATATATACTACCGTAGTTGAACAAACATAGACCAAACATGACAGCACTCGCTTCATATATCTTCCACTAAATCAGAATGTAACTGATGTTATTAAAACAGTTATGTATTTATCAGAACGCATTTAGAATTTTTGATTACTTGATAACAAAAAGGAAAAGCTTTTGAAATTGTGTAGCAAACAGTTCTTTCTTGGAACTCACCTTGAAAATAGATTAATGTTAACTGATTATTATTTACAATAGTGCAATACTTAAGTTGCTGTTTCTTAGACGAGTATAAGTTTTTGATCATTGTTAAAGATAATTAAATGAAACAAAAAGCAAGCATTAGACATTCTATTGTGAAATTAAATGGATTGACGCTGAGAATACGTGTTTGCACTAGTTCCTAAACTGAGTCAAGATTTTATTCACTGCGAGTTGCCTTAATTACAATAGGGAATGTCAACATAAAATAGCAAAGAAAAGAAATAGAACCATGCAAATTTGTATTATTATTATTTTGAAATGCATCTATCCTTGACTTGGTAGTGGCAAATATGCAGGTGGAATATTAATTCTCGTTTAAAATAATTCCTCGTAATGCAGAAATATAGCCAATATCATACATAGGTCCGGACATGGGTGCTCAGTGAATTTTTTTTTTTACAATTACCGTAGTTGAACACATATAATATATGCAGTTCAGAAAAAAGCTTCATTTTTCAAACAAATAATTAGTTAAATTTTTTAAATTTTTTTCGAAATATTTCAATATTTTGGAATTCTTAGTATTTCTGTAAAGTTTAATATTTTAAATATCTTTTTTTCTTCCATTTTTCGGAACCTTTTCTCGCAGTTTTATGTATTATAAGTGATACTTATAACTTTACAATTTTTGTTTCTATTAACCTGAGAAAAACAATAAAAAACAGCATATCTAATTTTGTAGATTTTTTTAAAAATAACTATTGATCTAAATCCTTATTCCATGAACAGAATTATCGAACATTTTATACAAAACAAACAAAAAATTTTGAAATCTTACATTGAGTACCAAAATGCCTTAGTATTTGAAATACATAACCATCACGAAAGTTAAAAAGCTAAGAAAAACTATCTTAAAGTTTTGAATTACAGTGAAATAACCCACTGTTAAAGAAAATTAAAATAAAGCATTAAATAATGTAGATAGAGCTACGAAGTTTTGTGCCTAAACTAAGAAAAATCATACAGTCAAAATAAAATAGTAAATGTTCGCTTTAGTTTGGTCATTCTTAGGGTATTCTGTCCCCTTAATCTATGTAAAAAGAAATGAATGCTTTTGCACTTTCTCAAATAGAGAATTTCTATTTCAAAAGTAGCAATTAAATGAAAATATTTTCAATTTACTTAAAAAAGTAACGTAAGTAATTACAAATTAATCTATTTTGTCCTTATCTTTTCTGATGGTAGATATCAAGTGAGTATCCATCCATTCAATTCACAATAGCTAATAAGTAAATCTGATCTAAAGTAACTTTCTAATATAAAACAGTAACTTACTTACAATTACTTAGCTTACTTATAACTATTTAAAAATTAATTATAAATGCTTAACTGCGTATAACTATTTAACTTAATAATATATAATTACCTATAACCGTTTAACTTATTAATAATGACTTAACTTACTTATAACTTCTTAACTTACTAATAATTACTTACAACATAACTTAACATACTATTAGTTTACTTATAACAATGTAACTTTCTATTAGCTTACTTATAACAATTAATTTATTCATAACTTGATTAGATATGATTAACTTGCTTATATTTACTTATAATTACTTAACTTACAAATAATGACTTCAGTTATTAATGCCTTATTTATATCTATTTACTATTAGCCTACTTTTAACAGCTTAACTTACAATCAGTTTACTTATAACTATTTAATTTACTATTAGCTTACTTTAAACTACTTATTTTACGATTAGGTTACTTATAACTGCTTAACTGACTAATAATTTCTAATGTAATTTACTTATAACTACTTTACTCACTAATAATTACTTATAGTTATTTAACTAACAATTACTTATAACAACCCAACTTATTAATAACTACTTATATAACTATATGACTTATTAATAATTACTTAATCCAATAATAACTTACTTATAATAACTTACTATAAAAACACTGTAGGACTTATTAAAACTTACTTATTTCGACTTAACTTACTATTATCTTACTTATGACTGCCATATAATTTATACCATATTTTGTTAAAAGTATTTAATACCACACATTTTGAATACATGAGAATTGCAGTTACTTATGCAAGTAAATGCCCGAAATTAATCATGAAATAATCGTAATCCAAGCCCTTGACATTCTACTGACACACTAATTTCATATGGTAATGAGCTCATTTATTCATTAACATCAGTTAAAAGATGACCTTTTAAAAACTAATTAAGCTCATGAATAATTCATATAAAAGGATTGCGCGAATAATGTTACTGGGCCTTCTTAGTAAATTACTTTGAGCCATGCAAAGTTTAAGCATAAAAGAATGTTCCATCTAAGAGAGATTCACAAAACATTTAGTTATTGGAATGAAGGTTGTTTTCGTCTGTTACAGCAGAATCCAAAATCAATCTTGGAACACATTTAAACAAAATCAATCTTGAAATAAATTCCAGTCGCTATAATACGTACCAAAGTGATTTTAAAAGTATCCTCGTTAGGAATTGGATAACTCATAACTTTTTATTGTTCAGTGATCGTTTCCCACTTTTCTTAGAAATCGGAGAGTACGAGGTACTTCGCAACCCAAAAAATCGTTAAGTTGAAGACCGATGAAACTTTCTCCGCCTTCTTTAGTGCAGATTCACCGGAAATCAAACTGTTGCTGTGATTCTCGCTTAGTTTCCAGGTTGTAATGATGAATCCAGTGTCATCATCGTTGCATAAGTCGCAACCCAAAAAATCGCTAAGTTTAAGACTGATGAACCGTTCTCCGTCTTCTTTAGTGCAGATTCACCAGAAAGCAACCTGTTGTTTTGATTCTTGCTTAGTTTCCAGTGTGTTATGATGAATCCAGTGTCATCGATGATGACAACTCTATGTGGCACGTTTTCACCTGAAAGAGAAATTTCATTATTAAACATTTAAAAATCATAGCTTCCTATAGACAAATAGCTTTCGTTTCAGGCATTCATTATTCGTATCATCCTTGTTCGGTAGCACGTATTTGCAAAACACTATTTTCTAGGATAAAGCACACTAAGAGTAAAATTAGAATAAAAGATGAACACTTTGAGATCTCCCTGAGCATTTCAACCTCTTCAATAAAACCAGATAATGATGCATTAATCTCTAAAATATTGATTTCATGACTATCATATTAATTTAATGATTTATAGCTATCTTTCTTCTTTTCAAGATTACAATGAGATGCTATATAAATTGTCATATAAGATGTATAAAACATTGCCAGTCTGTGACGGTTGTCCTTCATTATTTAATTCTACTCCATCTTTCCCTCTAATTACACAGTCAATAATTATTAGACTTCAATTGAATATACATAAGAGTAAGATAAAATTCTTTATTAATTCCTGAAGAATAGATAAGGCTACTTTCTTTTAAATATAGTCAGTCCTAAATTATGATTTAAAAATGAAGTATTAGCTTACCAATGGTTAACTTGTTCAGATTCAAATAATTCTTACTAACAGTAGCTTCGCATCGCATATTTCAATCAAATTTACTAATAACTATCAACTTACCGCTATATTTTATGACCTTTCGTTTTCCTTTCAATTCTTTTTCGCTTATATATCACTATCTCTAATTCAGTGCCTCACACTTCTTATCTTTATCTAATTTACCTGATTAAGTTTCATTTTGGTTGGGAAGAGGAACTGTAATTTTATACAATTCAAATTACTGTAAATTCCTCGAGGCTAGTGAAAAGAAAATCGCACATAGCCTAACGTCACAACTTCTATAATATATCGTGGCCGTGGTAGCTTAGTGGTCATGGTCGCGATCTCACAGTCGACATAATTGCACCGGGTCGTGGGTTCAAGTCCTGATGCTACTAAAGACCTGCCATGTGGCGGTGCTGATGGACGTTAAATCGAGACGAGAATTAAAATACCGGGCTCATGTTGACTTTAATCATAACTAATTTGCCATGAGATTCAATTGCATCAGGTTAAAGATTTTTACTGTAAGCAATCAACGCAATTATCTTATTTATTAGTTATTGTTTATTTTCATTATTTTAAGTTTTATTTATATAACTGTAGTTATTACAAATTTAGGTCTGAGATTATAAAAACCTTATCTACAAATCTGAAGGTTTATCTTTTCTTAAGCTTTTAGAATACTAAATCTCAAGATTCTCGGATAAAAATTAATCGCTTCGTAGAATTTATTCAATTCTATTCAAAATATATTTAAACCTAGATTAATATTGCTTATCTTGCAACGTATTTTAAAAAATTCTTCAATCTCTTAACGAGAAAAAACAAAAACCGATTTCTGTGAAGAAATCCGTTCTAAAAACGTTTTTGTACTACATAGAAAATTTTCACAGAAATAAAAATTTCTCGTTCTCTTTGAAAATATATTGAATGGAAGGAAAAAACGTCTTTTATTTTCCTTTAAAATATAAAGAAAGAATACAAATTACTTTCATATATATTAGTATATATAAAAGAGTTCCAAGAAATTCAATCAATAAGCTTTTTTTCTTCCCTTAGAAATGATTATTTATTTTATTAATACTGATTTAAATATTATTGTTGCTTTTCATTAGAAGGATTTATGATTAAAACAAAATAAATGTAAAATAAAATTTTCAAAAACAATTAGGAATTCGCAGAAAATTTTAAATTAGCAAAAAATTGTACCTGGATTTCTTTAACGTAACTACTATCTGAAGCAACTCTAAAGCACGTTTATTTTGCATTTATTTTATATTAAGAAATATATTTTTTAAAAAAACATAATTCCAATATATACATATAAAATGTAAATTTAATCTACAAAAACTGCGAATTATTTGTTGTTTGTTACATTTAATATCCATCGTATCTAGCATAGAATAATATTTTGATACTTTTTGCAACGCTGATAAGCAGGTTTCGGAGCAATAAAAGAAATCCTTTATGATAAATCTTTTCTCAAAGTTGCTGTCCACTTTATCATTCTTATCGCAAAAATCGTTTCACAGATTTTCTCTCTCTCTCAAGTTTTAAAGGCATTCTAATATTACTGAATTCAAGAAAGTGTAACGAAACAACCTCCAATTTAGTCACAAAATTCTCTTGGATCGATGAAGCTTGAAGATGGCTGACATCTCTTGTTTTTCCGACGGATCCTATTTAAGGATTTGGGCAATCATTTTGTGAGATGATGCATACAGGTTCCGCGAAGAATTCGATTTTGTAGTTCTTGGTGGGATGAAGTACAGACAAAAGTTAAATGGATGAATTGCTTCTGTGTGTTTTTTGGATCTAGTCTGGTTTTTAGCATGACTGTGCATATAAGAATACAGGTTGCTATTTATTTCAAGAAATATAAGCATTTTAAAAAACACACGCACACCCCTTAGTTGAAATATTATTTGTATGGTTTATTTTCCAGCAATTGGTTTATATATATATAACTTTTGTTTTTTAAACAGATATAGCTGTAATAAAAATGTGCATGATACTTTGTATTACAATATTAAGAAATTTGAACTATCATTTCGTTGGGCAAAAAGTACCTACGGATTAATATATGTTCGATTTATATGTGTTATAATACATGTGTTAGACAAAAAATTTAAAAGAGCAGATGTTTTTTTTTTAAATTATCAGAATAAAAAATTCTGAATTAAAAATGAAAACTTTTAAAACATTTATTTCATAATTATGGGAAATTTATGGGACTTTTCAGTATGTATGAGAGTGATTTTCAAAATATTTCACGAAATGATGGCTCGAGGGAAAATGATGAATTCTTTTTATAATATAATATCAGATGAAAAATTAAATAGGCACTGAAACTATTAATGAAAAATAGTTCTTGTTTCATTCAATGTAAAGATTCTGAAACTTATCTGAATAAATTTCTGCTCTATAATTAGAAACTGAAATGCATTTCATTGTACTCATTTCATTTCATTGAAAGTAATGCAAGCATAAGATTCAATTTTAGTAAAATTTTGAAATTGTTATTAAAAACCATAAATCTGCATATAATAACTTTTACAATATGTTATTATGATAAAAGATCGCATATAATTATTTATAAAAGGAATATTTGTGTAATGTTGAAAATAGTATATTGTTGAAAAAACACCATTAAAATTTGCTTGCATTTTCTATTTTCAAACAATGAATACAGATCAAAACATCATCAGAATAATACTTCATTCAGTATTCATTTCTATTTATTCTATCTATCATTTGAATATGATATCGATTATCATAATTATGTAAAAAGGACTTAAATTCATTTCAAATACCGAATCATTATTCAATAAAATTCAAGACAATAAAATTAATAATGATTTTTTTTGTTAAAAATTCTATTTTAGTTTTCAAATTTTTATTGAAAAATTAAAATTTCAGACATCAATTTCTTAGATGTACATGAAATTCGGAATTAAACACAACATTTAGCAATACCTGGTTCATAAAAACGATTCCGACATATTTTACTCATAGAAATGATTGTAAGAGAATAAGGAAACTATATATTCGCTTCTCATCAGTTGACTTACATTTATATACGCAAAAATCTCGTTTTAATTATACCAACATTTTCGTTATTAGTCTATAATTGTATTATTTTTGTGATTTCAATAGTTAGCGAAATCAATTCTTTGCGATATCGGTAATTTAATAAAAGTTCCCCATTTGGAGGTCCACATTTTGGAAACAGGATTATTCAGGTTCAAAGTATTTTTCTTTGCTCTTCCACTTTTTGTTGTTGTAAAAAGACAGGAAATGCAATGCCAAAATGTAATTTTAAAATTATTTATAGGTAATCTTATATTTCAAAAAGGGAAATAGATTGGAATATTTATAACTTTTATGTAAACAAGAATCATAAAACTATTCATGAGATTAAAATGTCGTCTGCCATTTTCACCAGACAAAACATTTCTGATTGAGCAACGATTTAAAAAAAAATGAAAATGCTAATGCAATTCTTATTGCTTATAAGATCATGTAAACAATGAAGAATACCTGAATCTCTCTCATATTTGACCTTTCATTTCGAATATTTTGATTAAAACCTTGGCCTAGATAGTGGACGACATATTTTCCTGCTTTGCATGCGTAATCAACTGAAAAGAAAATTTCATTCATTTCCCCCGAATCCCTTTTCTCACAAATAAGTTCTTTATTGCAGAAAGTTAATTCTTCTTTTCACACCATTTTGATTTTCAAAGTTCAACCTACATTAATTTTTCTTATTGGCTTTCGTAAATGTGTATATACGATGCCGAGGCAAAATAGACTTTCTTTTTCATTTTCAAAACAAATCATATTGAATTCTGTTTTCAAAACTCTAAATTCAGAACTTATTTCTAATTTTTTTTTAATATAGAAATGTTTTTTGTTTCCTTTGCGCTTTTGGAGCATTTCAATAATGATGAGTGTTTGTGACATAATTATTTTATTTTTATCAATTTTTCTTATGATTGTGATAAATTAATGTTTCCTTGAAGAAAAATTCTATGAAATGAATAAAATTATTTTAAGAATGATTTAGTAATTTTAAATAATGATTTATAGAAGTGAGCATTTCTTTTTCTTTCGTATAATTTCAAAATTCTTTTTCATAAACGATTCTTTCACTGCTAGTAAAATTTGGCTTTCACTTCACTACACAGACATTTTCAGAATCAGTAACAATTAAGGAAGCAATTATTATCAAAGCAAAAAGAAATTTTTAAAAACATTATCCGTAATAATTTGTCTCGAATTATGGATATTTCATTTTTCGACAGTGTAACTTATCACTAGTGACACATAGTGGTTTTGTTAATAATGAAATAAATTATTATGATAGCATAATTTTATAGTCAGAGAACAAGAACTCTGTTGAAAAACTGTTGCAGAAAATTTGCTGTTAAAGTGACGGCATTGAATTTTCATTTCATTTATTGTACTCATATGAGCTACTGATACATCCAATTGACAATATTCTGAATGTTCATTGATACTGTAAAGTAATTTTTTATAATTAAGTGTTTATAATAAAATTTTATAACGAGTCGCAATTTCGTTAAAAATCAAATATGAATCTTTATTCTCAATCCATATAACACGTACTTCCCCATAGGTATGGAACCCATGAAAAATGAAGTTAATTGCATTTATTGCAGATACAGTGGATATCCATAAGAAATGTACGCCAAATGGGAAAACTCTCCCATTTGACACACACGTTTGGGAAAATTGTTTCTGAATTGATGTTTAAGAGCCGTAATTAAATTGAGTATTACTTAACTTACATTTTAGCGGTAAATCTGTAATTAAAAACAGATGCTGTGCAACGATCTAAAGTTTTTTTTTTTTTTTTTTGGGGGGGGGGGGGGGTGGGAGAAGGATGTGTGTATGTTTGCCTTCAACGAAGACTTCAAACACAATCAACGAAAAAAAAGTTTCAAATACAAACACTCAGTGTTCTTTTGTTTTAACTCTTCATACCTTTAAAATGCAGGTCCTGTTCAAGGACGCTGCTCTCACTATTTCTGACCCTTCAAGAACAGTGATAAAAATGCTTGATTGACGAGAAGAATGATAAATATCTGATTTTTTTGATTATGTAATGAAAGTTCAAACAGCATTTAAGCTGTCTTTTTCTTTCATTTTCCTGTCAAGAAAGGAGATATAATTTGCCGCTCCCGGTACTTATGGAAATCGTATCTCTAAATAACCCATTTCTCAGTATGTTTAGTTAAGCCCTTTGTTCGTATCTAAATTGAAGATTCTATTGTTCTTTTAATAACCATTTTACTGCACATATCGCTGACTGAGTCAATATCCTGCTTCATAAATTCTCTTGTATTCACTTGTGTTGAATATTGTTTCTCCTTATTTAACCGCTGGTTTATCATTTCCAACGGGAGCGTCAGACATCATGCATTATTGTATTATATAAAATCCCCCATATGTGGAACCATTTCACTTCCTACCAGTCTTGTTTCATATTCCAACTAATGAACAAAACATTTTTTATGTCAGTGGGCTAAGGAAGCCAAGGGCTGAAGTCGCTGGTTTCATGGTCAGCAACATTCGCATAAAATCGTGAGTTGGGTCCCGATTCCATCAATAACCATTGCGCAAAACATTGTAGAATGTTCTTCTTAATCCCTTATTTGTCACACAATTTTGACAAAATTTGTACAAAAAGCTTCGGGTTTTTTTTATTAATAGCGTTTGATTTTTATAAAATTCTAAATCGATAAAAATAAAAAACTCCATATTTTTCTTTAAATTTTACAAATTTTCAAAGTTATAAAATTCCTTATTTACTTTATTTTGCCTTACATTTAACTTTCCTCACACGTCCAAACTAAGCAGAAAAATCTCAGCGCAGGCGTTAAGTATATATATATATATATATATATATATATATATATTCTGAAAGAGAAAAATTATTTACTTTTTATAAATAATGTAAACTATTATCTGCAAATGATGCTTTTATTCAACATCCATAGCAGTTGTAATTTTCTTTTAACATTTTTATAAATTTTCTACGTGTGATCAATTTTTGTATGCATATTCTTACATTACCAATCTCTACAATAATAATTCGCTTATCCCCTTCTTCTTCTTTAATTTGCATTCTTCTTAGATGAACACATTTTACATTCTCTGACAGGGTTTGATTTTCATTCTGTAGATGATAAAAGTTCCAATCATGAGTGGACTCTTAAAATGTTCATTTGACAAAAAAAAATAAAAATAAAAAAAAAATAAAAAATAAGCACTGCTATTGTGGACCTTTTCAAAATCTGTTCTAATGGAAGAAAAATATTCTAATTTTCATATTATCGTTGTATAATCAAATTACAAACATTTCGATGCCGTCTATGAAGCACCAGTATAAATAAAATAATAAATCCTTGATAAAAACTGAACTCCCATGACTTGACTTTTTACCGCAAAAGCTATCCTGTATGATATATGAACGCAACAAAATTTGTTCAGATTGCTCATATGAGATACGAGCATGACGATTAAAGGGTTACTCGAAATGAATTTCAAAGTCATAGCTTGACGTAAGAATTTAGAAAATCACACTATTCAATTTCAATTCCTTTTATTCTTATTTAACGTTAACTAAAAAGCAAAGTATTTTTATGCATGCCGGCTAAGGTATTTTGGTGATTAATTTGCGCGGGTTTTATAGTAAGCAACATTCACATCAAATCTGAGTTGGAGTTTTATTCCACCTATAATCGTTACGAAAAATATTGGAGAATGTTTCTCCTAAATCGAAATGAGTTTCAAAGTCGTAGCTTGGCTTGAAAATTATCGTATCAACTCAGTTTTAACCCTCTTTATTTGATTGTAAATCACAATCGCTAAATCTGTCGTCAACAACCTTCTTATAATCTAAGAATCCGAGAATAATTCAAACAAACCAAAATTATTCGCGATACCTAAAAACGAGTAATTAAATTTTCGATTTAACATTAGAAATAAAATAAAATATATATATAAAGGTTTTCGAGGTTGAATGAAATATCACTGAGAGAAAGAGATGCAGCGTTGCGTATTAAATTCAAACCTTTAGCAGTGTTTTAGACTTTTTAAGTCATTACTGAATGTTTTAATTCAAAGAACATACAAATTTGTAATGACTGAATGAATGCAAATTTAGCAGTTCCTGTTTAGAACTACAGTAAAACATTTGTGCTTGACTGCCTTCTGTAAGAACCGAAAGATTTTTTGAGGGCCTGGATTTTTTTCTCACAAACCCGATTCTAATTTTACCTTTTAGTAGACCATGAGAATTTTTCTGTATGATCGATTAGTATTTTTGGAAGGAGAGAAATAAATATTTTGTCTTTCGAGATGATTAATGATAAACATTTTTTTTTTTCAAATATAAATGAAATCAAACTTCGATATATAGAGCTTATAAGTTAATGGGAAAAGATTCGATTTACAGAAATGCATATTGAAAACTTTTCATCATTTTATTACTAAAAACAGTTACGTGTAAATTATTTTTAGGGACAAAGAAGACTTATAACATTAAGCTATCAAAGAAATTTATTTAAAAAAATGTATAAATATATGTATGAAGTTAATAAATTTACTAACACAATGTGCAATGATAGTAAATTTGCAAATGACTTAGAAGTGGCCGCAGTAATCTTGTGGTCATGGTCACAGGCTCACGGCCGGTGTTATTTTATTTAGGTACGTGTATCATTAAGGACCCGCCGAATAGTGGGGCTGATGCACGTTTATTCTGTTCGAGATCCTAATTCCTTCCATTGGTGTCGTGTGGAAGTTTGAAGAGGGAGGTGCTAGCTCAGGTGTCGTACTCGTCACTAGACTGACGAGATCCGTCACCAATAGCCCTCGTGTCCGACGTTAATAAGCAATCATAGTACCAAAAATTTAAAGTTTGTAAACAGAAATATCATGCGGAATTTTTTACTTATTTTTGGATAAAGTAGTTCCGAATGCATTTTTGAACACGATGTTTTATTGAAGCTGGTTCAAAGTATTATTCACTTTATTCACGGCGGTAAAAATTCTTCAAAAGCGTTAGGAATAAATTTCAAGCCATATAAGACAATATGAGAGGCTTCAATTACTTGATTTCTTGATGTTTTTTTCCTATGAATTAATTCATCTTCGTTGCCATCATCATCTTTGAGATCATCTAACGATAACAGTCATCCAATGTGTCCTGATCGGTGGGGGTAATAAGCTATAATTGAATTTTTGTCTATGTGTAAAAATTGCTGAAATTCATTAACGTCATTTTAGCGCAATAAATAAACATAGTGGTTTCATACGAAAATTTATGTTCTTTACACCGAAATTTTGCTTCATATACAGATACTGTTTTTAAAGAGAAAAACTCAAAGTTCCTGAAATAAAAATTTAAAATATAAAGGTTCGACAACACTTATTTTTAACAGAAAGGAGATGAAAGATCTAACACTAATCAATTCTCAAATCTAGTATTTCAAGAACATTTTCGCGTAAACCTGTAATAATTATCTTAAAGGTGATTAAATAATAATTAAATTCTCTCTCTCTCTCTCAGTAAAAAAAATCTTCACTTTTAATCTTTAATCAAAATGAGCAACAAGAATTTTCAAATGCCTTATAAATTCATTTTCGGATAAAACTACAATAAATATCTTAAGTCGCTGAATAAATAAGAGTAATTCTCATTACATGCAAAATTTGTCTCGAATCTTTATTTTTATCAAAAGAGATCGTTAGTCTTTAAATGTAAATCAGAAATATCTAAAATCGAAATTCTTCTTTTATTTACTTTTTAATACCTATCGTTTCATTATGCTAAAATGAAACATAATTGCTTCTTTATGCTTGCAATAAATAACTTGCATCCGAATAACTTGTCCATCAAAAACAGCTGAAGAATATGATGATGAAAGGGAAATTTCGATATACGAATGAAAATTTAAGAATATAGTTTCAAATGTTTCTACATGTCAATAGTGAATAGTACGCTATAGGTACCTAATGAAAAGAAGAGTGTTTTATTAAGAGTTAACCAATTCTGCGTGTGTTGCGAGATGATTCAAAGTGTTCGTTTCGACCTCCAGATTAATGCTATCAGAGGGAAATGTTTTAATGTGGTAATATATAAATGTCAGAGGTTGGCCCAGAGGTTGAGTTTTTTTTTTTTTTTTTTTTGGTATTTTTTAGTTTTCCTTTCCATTTTTAGCAGCACCATAGACATTGAATCGCGCTTTCTCACTGTCAGCAAGCGGTGGCGTGGTCGGTTGGGTAAGACGAGAAAGGTGATGATGATGCTTTCATCTTGAATTAAATAACTCATCATCATCTTGAATTAATTGTTATTGTTAACTTAATCATCTTGAATTAATTGTTTAACCAACAATTTAAGACTGAACACAATCGAAAATAAGTCTTACTGCTTAAAGGTACTAAGACATCCGAGGAATTCAGGAACATTCAATCTAAGACTCCTTGTTTTTGTGATATATATCTCTGCAAATTATCAGTAGAGCTTAGATTTTTTTATTGCCTAATAATAATATTTCAATCTTTCTATCGAACTATAAAAGGAATTTTTTGTCATTAAAAGACTATGCACAAGTGTGCCAAACTATGGTCCAAAAAAGAATTGAATGCGCAGTATAAGGGCGCAATATACGCAAACGCCTTACCCGACCGTCCACGAAGCCGCTTGCTGGAAGGGCGCAAGCACGCTAAGATGTTTATGGTACCATTGAAAATGGGGAAAGAAAATCTAAAATAATTCTTAAAAAAATTTCATATTTTTGGCTTGAAAACGCATTTGAATTGAAACATTTGCCTCTCATAGTTAATCTGGGTGTCGAAACGAACACTTTTCGAGCCATCTCGTGGCAGAAATAGTTAACTCATATCAAAACACTCACTTTGTGAGTATTCAAAAAAAAAAAAAAAAAAAAAAAACTTCTAGGAAGGAAACAGGGAAAGTCGGGAAAATCCGAAGCGACGCGTAAAAGATTAAAATGGCTATACTACTCTCGAGCAAGTCAATTTCGGGAAGAACTGGATGCATGGCATGAGTATGCCATACTAGTAGATAAGAATACAATACAGCTTTCAACTTCTTGAAGATTAAATTATAAATTCCTTCTGTTCTTTCACCCCTTAATTATTTAATCGTCTAGTCACAGTTTTATTTCAAATAACGATGCATAAGCAGATATGCAAAGACAAAGGTCAAATACATTTAAAAAGTTAATGAAATAATGCATGACCGTGGATAATCACACATTACATAGAAAGGCATCGACCATTTTCATAACAGAGGAAAACGAGATTTTCATCAAGTCTACACAAAGAAAGTAAAACAAGCTGGTAAACACTTCAATTAATATCAACTCCAATCGTAAATCTTCTGTGAAAGGATTTCCCGCCCGTTCATTTTCAACTTAATTTAATCTCATCTGTGAGCCCTCTCAGCTATTTACATCCGAAGTGTTTTGTCGGATGCAACGCGTCTTGTTTATTCAAAAGGTTGATTCGAGGGCGTCAACACTGCTTAGCATGCAAGGGCGTAGCGTGTAGTTTCAATGCCGACCCCAGCTACTGGACATTGTTCTCGCATTTTGGGTGCCACTACTTCTCTAAAGAATGAAAAGGGAGAAAAAAAAAGCATAATGGAACACTTTATGCGCAAACAATATACTTTTCCGGTTTATCTACACGGTCATCGAGTGATGAGAACTTCATTGCTTGGTTAAAAAATTATGTCATCGTATGTTCTAGTTTTTTCAGATTTTAACATGTGAGATACGTAAGAGATTTTGATCGCATGACTCTTGATTATAGTGTATTGAAATTATCACAAGGGAAATTGCAGATGAATTGGAGCTAGAGAGAAAAAGATATGTTAGCCTTTTGTTGAACTGCAATACTCTTTGATTTTCCTGGACTTTCGTTACTTGTGTGTTTGAAAAGAAAAAAAATTTGAGCAATTAAATAACACAAATATTATAACAAAATATAAGAATCACAACTGAACCATTAGGAAATACGAAACTAACCAAACCAAAAATAGACAGATAAAAATTACAGATATGAAAATTGAAAGATCATACGTTAATCAAATTCAACAATGAAAGAAGAATTATAAATTCAAAAGAAAGCAAAATTAAATTAAAACTAAATAGGCAAAAACCAGAAATGTCAAAAAAATATGTGGTAATCGAAAAAATTTTAAAAACAAAAAAAAATTAAAGAATAAACAAAATTTTGGGAAATGATATGTTTAAAGCTGTAACAGGTTTTAGACTGTAAGGCTGGGTTATTTTAGAATTATTCACAAAATTAACCCCATCAACTAAATATATAATTAAAAAGTGGTTTTAAAACGAAAAATACATTGAAAAGATATTAGAAGCTAACTCAAAAACAATAAAAACCAATTCAGAAAAAAAAGCAATTTAATCCCAAAATATCCTTACCGACACACACACACACACATATATATATATATATATATATATATATATATATATATATATATACATATATATAGTATGCGTGTAATATTAATTTAACGAATAATCTTCGTTCCTTAACACGGTTTCTTAAGAATCTAATCTTTTCTAAAGGGCTCAGAATAGATAGCTCCCTAAAAATTTTTTCCTTATCAACCGAGATTTATATTTCCTTAGTGCTATTACAAAACAACAAGAAGTATTCCTAAAAAAATTAGAATGTTCATTGGGGCATCATAGAAGATTTGATTCATAATTCAAATCTGGTTTCTTCAAACTGCTCATAAACATTTTCAACAGTATCAATTCCTAAAGGGTGAAATAGTCAGAGGGAAAACTGATATTTTCTTTGTGGAAATAATTTTCAGTTTTACGGCAAATGTATTTGTCCTGTTTCTTGATGTAAAATAAAAATAATCAGCAACAAAAGATTTTAAACTATTATTTCATTTCATTTCTTACTTTATATATATATATATATATATATATATATATATATATATAAAGAAACTACTTAATTATTTTATTTTTAACTTTACTTAATATTATTTAATTCAAAAACGATGACAAATCCGCATCAATCTACTTCTGGGCGAATAAACTACAACTTTCACTTATAGAACTTTCTACAGGATTCTTTATGACGTCAGACGCTGACTCGCATAAATACTCGTGTTTCCTTCGCCATTTCGGTTTTCTCCCCTTTCTTCTTTCGCTTTGCATTTTCAACTGCTTTCCTGTACGAATTTCAAAAAATAAATAAAGCTCATTTAATTCATCAATAAAGATCATATGAGAACAAAAGAATGTCATCATTTCTACGATTACCTTTGATCTAAAATAAACTTTTATGGAATATTTGCCGTTTTCTTGAGTACACACACACACACACACACACACACACACACACCCTTGCCAATACGTTTTGACCGGTGTGTGTGTGTTTGTGCGAAAAAAAAAAAAAAAAAAAACCGTCTAATGTTGTCACACTCACGTGTTCCATGTTGTATTTCCAATATCACTCGTGCACCTAAAGTTCAGACTCTTGGAGCTATATTTATGCTCTTCTAAACGATATGAAACGCAATTATCGGGCAATAAAAACGTTTAACGATCCTTAAGTGATCGAGATTTGTCTTGCTGTAGCGACCCGGAAGACAGGTCTTGAAGAGTTGTTCTACGGCTAACGCCTTTCGGTGAGTCCGTGAGAGCGTGAACATCTCATTCTTGCGATAAACTTCCTCTTTTCTTTTTCTTAAATAAATTCCGAAATGAACAGACCGCATCTGATGTATCAGCCATTGTTTTTACAAATGACGTAGCACTCGCACATGCGTGGAAATGACAATCAAAACTCTATACGAAGTGGTCCCAGCGTTAACGGTTGAATGTTACGGTTTGTAAGAATGTCGGGCAAAACTTCTGCATGAGGACATGGTGTAATTTCTTTTTTTTTCCCGACACAAAACAATTACACGCACGGGATGTGCACTTGTCATTTCGCAACAGTTTCATACCATGACACTTAAAACCGTAGTAAATTGAGTGAATGCCTTGAAGTTTTTGAATGCAAACAAATCTTTAAATCATTTTCTGAATGTTGTAATTGTGTTCTGAATCAGAAGGGTGCAGAGAAGTCACTCAGGAGAAGGGGAGGGGGAGAATTGAAGTTTGACTAATTGTCTTTCCAATAAAAAAATTTTTTTAATTGTTGTAATTGTTGAAACTATTTGCTTTGAATTTTTTCTGACATTCATTTTAAAAATAAATATGTTAAAATTGTCTCTAGAATTAAATATAATTGGAATATTGAAATTTTAATAATTTCACTGCTACAGCGAATTTTCTGTCATCTATTGTTAAAGCACTTAGAGAGAGCATTCTTATTTTTTTATCTTTGTTTCTTGCAAAGAAATGGATTATCCATTTATAATCAGTTTTAAATGGGAATATGGAGGAAAATGTATTGTAAAACTTATGCATTGTAATTAATGCGTATTAAAAAAATATAAGGAGGGGAGAGAATTATGCATACTCACTTTCTGATTGCACACAATACGTAAAAAAAGTTTGTTTATTTAATGATTACATAGACATACTTTATAGTAAATTTTAAAAATGTGACGTGTCTTAGCCCACGGAAGAAGAATTATACACAAAATAAATTGTAAGTCATATTACAGATCTAATGAAAATGTATTGATAAAAAAAATTATCTAAGATTATAATAACTAGATATGGAGCATAAAATGAAATACTATTTCCTCTATCTGAAAAATTATTGAAAAATATTCGAATCTTTATGGGAAACAAAAAATTCATGTAATCATTATAATAATAATGATACATATTCACTTCTTTTATTTTTAATAATATTATAGATAGAAAATTGCATTGTTCCATTTTATGATCCCGTGTGGTGACCGAGTGTGAAAGAAAAGTCCCACTGTAGCTCATTCATGTTGTAAGAGGCTACTAAAATGGGTACCCAGTGTCTGGGCTTATAGCCGGACACTCTACCACTGGGGATTATATCAGAGGATCTCAGGAATTTGCCTTCTTTAGGTAGGTACAAGCATCATGACCTCGAGACACTCTATTCATCAATTTCTTTCCTATGGGGTTTACTGTCTTTGGAAAAATGGGTGACTCTCACCCGGGATACTTTAGCGATCCTTCTCTATTTTTGACCCTCGTTCTTGTTCAATTAAATTTTTTTATTTTTTCAATCATTTAACAGGTTTTGATCATAGCTTTTTTTTGCACAGCATGGTCACATTTGGCTGTGGTCACATCAAAGTACTATCACTGTCTTGTTTGTCTTTTCAATTTTTTCTCATATTTAGATCACAGCTTTACCTTGTTTGGCGCAGCATGGGTATGTCTGGCTCTTGCAACACATTGAAATACTATCATTCACTCATTATTGTAATTTACCAAGACACAATATGTTTTTTAAAACTATTCTTTCATGCTGATGTAATTATTTATCTATTTTGCTAATCATTTTCATTTATGTATTATGTGCTATCAGAAATGGATTAAGTATAATATTTGAATAAAAGCAAGAGTAAATCGCTTATGTTAAATTCATTTCAATAAAGGTAATAGCTTAAAATTTTAATATTTTCCTTTGTACTCGTTTTTCATACCTTCATGAAAATAAGTTCATAATTTAAAAGAAATACAATAAACGGTCTTATAGGGTGTTAACTATTTTAAACTACCAAATCTCAGCACACATGAATATATATATATATATATATATATATATATATATATATATATATAATGATTAAATAAAACAGAATCATTTGAACTATTATTATCGCTTTTTAAAAACTTTTTCTAAGCAAACAAACAGTTTTTTTTCCTCTGCGAAGATTTGAATGATGCAACACGTTCGATCCTATGAAAAGCACAAGCTAACAAAAGAGGGAAACTCTAACAATACCAGTTACGAGATCCAAGAGAAGTGAGTGTACTAACCAACATAACTCATTGACACATATTTAAAAATGTTATTCTAAGCGTGATCGAGCTATCCGACTTCGACGTTATTAATATTCGATATGATTAATGTTGCAGTCCAACGATCGTCTGTTTCGAAAAAACGCACAATGGATTCCTTTCATTAATTCAGTTCCCTTCTCGAAGATGATGCTTCTGGCCTACATCTTACCTATTGTTTGCATATCAATAAATAATTCAGACCCGGCTTACGTTACAACGGTGAAGAGATTAAACTTTTCAATAGATATTGTGCTTCCCCCGTGATGTTCGTTATATTTAATAGCGTTCTTTTATCTTCTTGGAGTGGTTATAAGTGTTTTTCCCTCGAATTAATAACCCGGATAAAACACTTAAATCAATATTTGTTTGCTATTTTTAAATGTTCTAATTGGAACTACTAAATAACAGTAATTTTGATGGTTTGTATTAAATAGTCTGACTTTATGTATGGCTTTTTATGGAATTTATAAATTTGTTTACATAAACCATTTTTTTTAGGGATGGAGGCTTGTCTTAAATCTATAAAAAAAGCAGTTAAAAAGTATTATATGGCTGAGCAGCATTCTCAAAAATATACATCGCTGTTGCGGAAATTATTAAAATTATTTGGTTACAGTTTGTGCTGTCTGTTTTCATTATTTTTTAATGTTGTGTAAGAAGCTTTGATTAATTGAAGTGAACATCTCTGATATTATAAGATTTAAAGCTCCCGTCTACCGGCCATTTTGATTTCGTGAACGTCACAAAACTCTACTATTTTATTGATTTGAATGCAAAAAAGGGCATCCGAAAGAGAAAAAAATAATGGAGGTTTCTGTAAAATTACATTCCTCCCTCGATTTTAAAAATATTTTTACAGGATTTTAATGATTCATTGGTGGGTTTCCGGTCTTTAAAAATATTCTAAAATATTTTCAAAAATCGTAGAGAAAATGTAATTCCGCAGAAACCTTCATAATTTTTTGCTCTTTCGGATACATTTTTTGCATTCAAATACATAAAATAGTATAGACTTGAGGATCGTAGTAGCATTTCTACAGGATTAACATTACGTGCACGAAATCAAAATGACCGGTAGACGTGAGCCATAAGCGTGTTTAATTTGTTAACCGTGAGCCTTAAGCGTGTCACAGTTATTATCCTCTCTCACTATATTCCTAAAGAGTTGAAAATGCTGAAGTTTTCTGATCATTCCTGAGTAATTCTCGTACATACATCACGCGTAAAGTTTTAGAAAATTATTTTACTGTAACTTGCAAACTTAAGCACCAATATCCTTTAAGTATTCACTCAGAGAAATCGTATTACATATAATTAAATAAAACCAAAAATGTAATGTGTAACAGATACAGTATAAGGCTTGTATAGATGTCAATTCCCCCACCCCTTTTTTATGGCAATGTGTATTTTCATGTCAAATGTTTGTAAATTTTTGTTCACCACTATAAAACAAAAATTTACAAAAATTTGACGTGTATTGGAAGCCTCTACAAATACATCAAGGCTAGGAAAATCAGATTTCGCATCCAGGCGTGTATTGCATCTTAGCCATAGATATATTAAAAGCTTATTGAACTCAGAATTTTGAAGCACTCATCTACCCTCTCTTACGAATTCGTGAATGCATCGTTCATCCTAAGAAATTCTCCTTCATTTTTTATATGTAGACAACTACATTTTTTTGGATTCTATGAAGGGTATACGGAAGAACAGAATGTAATATAAAGGATAATGTTCAATTCCTTTTTTATTTATTAATTTTTTTTTCGAAGTTTTTACACAAATATTTGTAACGTTTTTAAATTCCACTGATGAATCCTTAAAATGTACATAGAAACACTTCCGAAAACGAAGTTAAACTTGAAATTAATAGAAACCTTCATTATACTTATTTTATTCATTTGGTTGTAGTGGCTGCGGTAGTTTTATGCTCATGGACTTGAACTCGCGGGTGGCGTTGTTTCCGTCGAGAAACCCTAATATCACAAAGCGGGTCTGAGACACTATATCTGTCGAGGCTCCAAGTACTCACGTTGGCATGGTATGGAGATTTGAAGAGAGAGAGAACAAGTCAGATGTCTTTCTCATCATTTAACCGAGGTTCAAAATTACGAGGCCTATAGCCTTGGTCTAGCTTCTATTTGCAACGTTAATAAACAATCAATGAAAAATCCTACGGATGTACTTTATTTCAATCAAATAAACTCAATTGTTTTAATTTTAGAGGGGAAGATTACTTTCTGAATTCAAAATCATTGATAGACGAAAGCTTTTTACGTAATTGGTCTTTTTTTAAGTGATGATGGCATTGACTTCCCTTTATAAAATTCTTGCTGGTTGTAAGTTTCTTTTTTCCTCTTTTGTTAATTCCAAGAGACATTAATTAATAAATAAAACCACGCCTATTATAGTTGAAATTCATTTATGATAATATTTTCCAAAAAAATATAATATCCATTAATTAACTGTACAGGCCGTTTATAATAATTATTTGAAAAAAAAAAGTATATATTTAAATTTTTAAACATACTTATTGCTGTTTTCGTTATAGTAATTTATGACCTCTCTCTTTATACAAAATGCATACTCATCAAAACTTTTAAATTTCTCGATTCTCGAGTAGGTTTTTTTAGCTTGGTTTTGTTTAATAGTGATAAATTAATATTAATCAACATCAGAGGTGTGAAACTGATGGACCGCGGGTTGGTTAAGGCTTTCAAACACCTCACCTCATTTCAGCCCACGATGATGTCGAAGCAAATTTCGCTTTTGCATAATGTAGTATATAAAAATAAAGTCTCTTTAATTTGAAATCTTACATTCGTTCAGGAGAAGCCGTTTGATCAATGGAATCCTTAACAGTTTTTGATCTTTTTTGCATTTTACAAGGATAGTAAAACATAAGTTACAAATTATTTTAATTATTGCGCTAGGTGTGTAATGCCTCCCAATTACCTAACTCTCCCGTCATCTTAAATTACATACTTAAGCTCTCTAACTTAAATTCTAAGCATTTATTTAACAAATTTCAATCAATTAAAATGGTCGCGGAACTTTAAGTCTTTAGTTTCTTTATGTTATAAACAGAAATACTTTCGGTGAGTTCTAGGTTCCTCAACACGTTTACTAACATATTTTACGTAAATATTAAATATCAAGCTTTCCTCTATACTTTGGTCCTTGCAGAGGATTATATAGTTTAAGGCGGAGTTTCAATTTCAGCTTAGCAGAGCCGGACATTTGCTCCAGGAATATCAAATTAAATTTCACACACGTACAAGTGCATTATTCACTTTCTTCTCACATCCACTTTCCATCTTCTAATTTCTGCTATTTTAACTATCACTTCATTACACTTACTTAGTCTGACTAATTTGTGTATGCATTTGATTGTCGTTTCAAGTATTGATGTATTCGCGTTTCATTTGATTGGGTCGAGACTTTTCTTTCTTGTTATAGTTATAAATAATTCCCAAAGTAATTATAACAGAAAAAAGAAAAAAGCCAATCTTTACAACATATGTTTAGATTTACTAATCAAGTCTTATTTTCTTTAAGTAATCACCAAATAGCATAATTTTTCAGTGGTTTTGTAAATATTGTCTCTGATATCCATAATTATTAAGAGTCATGCAAAAATATTACTTTTATCCCGCTATATTATTTTTTGGGATCAATTGGTCAGTTAGATTAATCTACGTTCGCAATAACTTCATCTTATGTTTGTTTGCTTACTGGCTTTCAGTATTATTGGCTTAATATTTCCTTATATAGAGTAAATTATATTAAAATAAACCAAGAAAAAAGGATTTAAAAAGCATGTCACACAAACACTTTGATACTTTGGAAGTACATACTTGTGGGAACAAATATTCCAATATTTGAAACTCAATAAAATTGTCCACAAGTCAATAATTGAATAAACTATTTTCACTGCAAAGAAAAAGTCTTATGTTCATAATCTTCATATCCAAATCCCGAAAATTTAGGCAGAGACAATGTCTCATAAGTTTCTAACAAAAAAGTGTGATACAGCTGCTATATTTAAAATTGAGTAATAAGTATTATAATCTCTATTTTGTATTTTTATCAATCAGTAGATCAATAATTGTATATGTACGACAATAATTACTACTATATATTTCCTACTATATACTTTTTCTTTGACTTAATTATAGTTTTTCTACAGTAAAAAAGTAGATTGATTTCATCTTTAAAAATGTTTTATTTAAAAATATGCAATATTTCTTTAAATAAATATTCAAGTTTAGTTTGGTTTTATTAACGTCGTACTAGAAGCATCGCGTGGGCTATTGGTGACGGACCTCGTAATTTGAACCTCGGTCAAGTGACGAGGACGACATCTGAGCTGGCACCCCCTCTCCACGCTTCCACACCACGCTAATGAGAGGACTTTGGGCCCCGACAGATTTTTTCGTGCATCAGCCCCGGCTACAAGGCGGGTCTTAAGTGGTCAAGGCTCGAACCCACGACTCAACAAAAACCGCCGGCCACGAGTCTGAAACCCTGACTACTAGGCTACCGCGGCGAAATAAATATTCAAAAAGCTGTGATTTTTTTTTAAAATAGTATTATAAATACATACAGGTGTGTCACAGGTGAATTTCATCTGTTAGAAAATGAGCCCTAACTGTAAAGGAATTTTATGACCTTAATGTCCCTGATTAATGTTCAATACATTTATGTTGCAGATGGAATGCACAATCACATCATATAGTCCAGACCCACCTCCTGTATCCCGCATGAAGTACATGAAGGCAGACACAACAAAAACGGTCCTTCATGTCAATTTCGAACCTGAAAAGGGTGAAGTCCAAGAGCGCAAGAAGAAGTACCTGACAGCTAAGTACGGACAACACCAAATGAATCTTATCCGCAAGAGATTACGTGTTGAAATGTGGATGTTCGATCAACTACAAGCCCTTTACGGTCACAGGGTAAGTTTATGTTTTTTTTTTTCGTATGACAATAAATTTCATGCAATGAGATTAGATGATAAAACAGTGCTCCTAGAATTTTTAAAGAAAATTATCTAAATAAACCATTTGTATTATCTATCCTAATCAGATTTCTGTATTTCAAAGAAAATTTTGGAATTTTTAGAAGGAATAACTTATTAAAATTTAATATCAAAAGCCAGAAAAGACCTATTTAATCAGTGATAAGATCTGAACCGTTTTCCATAAGGACAAGCAAGCGTAGCAAGCAATAGTCACTTATCAAGGCTGAAAAACTGAATATAAAAATACATTTTCAATGCATGACTTAAAAGAAAAATACATTCAAAACTTATTCACTTTTCAACCAACATTTGTTTCTCTCGTAAATTTTAGTACTCCAAAGAAAAACTTATGCGAAGTTTAAATTTGGCTTTAAGAATTTGTTCTGTTAGAAATGACATATCAATTAGTACAAGTTCGTCAATTTATATAAAAACTCGACTTTTGTTACAATAAACTTATTGAAAGATCAGTAATTACATAATCCATTTCAATAGTAGATTTTACGGCATAGAAAACTTCGAAATTTAGAAATATATTAATACAAATTCGCCTGAACAGTTCAGCATTTTTTGACAGTAAAAAAGAGAATTAACAATACATTTCAGAAGTTGTTTAGTCTTTTTTTTATTTAAGGTAACAAGTTTAATTATGTATTAAAAATTTTATATTCTTTTTTAAAACACATTTCAAATTAATTAAAAAAAAAGTATGTACTTTTTAACAAGACACTGATTGATGCTAGGTCCAGATTATTCAATTTTGATCTTCAGAGAGTTACAATAAATGTTAATTTTCATAAGTCCCCTGTATAGATCTATAATTATCGCATCAGTTCATTTTAAAATATACATGAGATTCTCTCACATTTCGAACATATATTAACGATGAAAAATTTTAATGAAAAAGCATGAGATGCATAAAAGAACATATTTTATACTCTTAGTATAAATCATTCTTTAAATTATATAACTAAAACAGCATCATTAATAAAGTGCCGACGTCTAAGATGAAAAATAGAGGTTCCCACGCGGATCATTAGATTGAACTCTTAGTGGGTTTTCCTATTTAACTAACCACCTCTGAAATTTTCGCCTCTAGAAACGTAAAACTGGAATCAAGATCGGTTCATTCCTCTCACATAAGCTTCTCGGAATACATGCGAACTAGAGTTCCCAGAAGAATATAACTGGTCAGCGTATAGGAAAAGTTTAAAAAAAAAATTTGATACGTGATATACGATTGAAATGTTAATAAATGCAAATTGGATGGCAAAAGAAAGAGAAACTAAACCCTAAAAAGTTTTTTCTTCTAAAGTTCGCTTGTTTCATGTGGGACAATCCCTGAACTATGTATTAAAATAGATATAATCTCACCATGTTGAATGGGGCACGTCGATGCCTGATCCTCTCATGTATGAAAGGAACGAGTTCTGTATAGCAGCCAAAGCTGACTTCTTCGCGTCAACTATTATGTGTTTCTAAAGTTAGATGCTGCTGATTCCTTTTATCAGTCGGCTTAAGCTTTAAGTAGTGTTCACTATGTGTGGTCAGAATTAATCCGTTATCATTCAGCTTTCTTTGTCTATTGTAAATAGATTGTTCGGTTCTTTATTTCATCCTGCAGCATTATTAGGTCAGTCTTACATCTAAGATTATATATATATATATATATATATATATATATATATATATATATATATATATATATATATATATATAACACATAACAAACAACATTTGAGGATTCAAATATGAAGTATCAATCATCATGTTACAACACTTTTATGGAATAAAACGAAATCTATGTTGTTTGAGAAGATTATTTTATTCCTTCTTTTCCTCCTTTGTTTTGACTATATATTCCATGGATATTTGTATTTAGAATCTCACACAAAGCTTCAAAAGAATATTGGAATAGTTTTATGTTTAGTATTTAGAGTTTGAAATGATGAAATCTATTTTAGGAAATAATAAATCGAGGAAATCTTACATGATATCTTCAAATAGAGGAAAAAGTGAATTAGTTTTAAAAAAATCCAACCACTTGTCAAGCAACATAAAATGCGTAATAGGAAAATAAGCAAATTTCTGTGTTTTATATAAAATTTATTTTTGTTATCATGTAATAATTTGCATTTCTCAAATATTGCATGCATTAAAAAAAACTTTTTCCTCGTCATCATTTACACTACGTGACATTGAAATGCAACACCAAGAAGGAGTGGCTAGAAAGTGAAGACATTCAGTAAACAGAAACAGACAGCAACGAACAATAAGTTGCATTTATTTGATATGCATAATAAAGAGCGAGAACAGCTTACGTTCAGTCGGTTGTAGTACCACCGTGGACGGCGATACACAAAGTAACACTTCTGGATATAGAGTCAATGAGAATACGAATGACTTCCTGAAGAACGGCTCTTCATTCCCAGGCAACCATTTGTCACAGTTCGTCTTCTGAATGAGGCAGTAGCAGGGTCTGCTAATGGCATCCAATCACATCCCAAATGTGTGCAATTGGTAAGATATCAGGAGAGAATGGTGGCCAGGAAAGCATCTGTACACCTTGCAGTGCACGTTGACTGATGCGAGCAGTGTGCGGTAGGGACATTATCCTGCTGATAAAGGGCATTGGGCACCCCTTGAAGGTAGGGGAGTGTCACTGGACACAACACATCATCCATGTATCTTTGGACCACCATAGTATCCTGAATACAATCTACAGGTGACCTGGAATCACACGCAATTGCGCCCCGAACAATGATGTTGCGTTGTTGCGCGGTGGGGCTTTTCACTATTGGTGCCGGATTGGACCTGTCTCCACGTGGACGCCACATTCATATGCGGCGATTATCATTGGAGAAATAGAAGCGTGACTAATCTGAAAACACGACCCCATACCATTTCATCTTCCACATCGCTCGAGCCCATCATCATTGCAGACGTTGGGGTCTTTGTTGAGGAGGGGGGGGCACTCAATGGTAGTTTTCTTAACGGACACTATGAGTGTAGGCCACTAGCAACCTAGCGACTGGAAATGATTCTGGTCGATATGGGGACATAAAGGATGTCCTGAACATGCTGCAGAATGGAGGTAGAGGTGGTTTCGAGGTCCGTCACTGCTTATCGGCGGATGCGTCAATCCACGCATGCTGACGTCACTCTAGCTGCACCGGCACCCCTCAAACTCACCACATTTCCTTGTTCCAACAATCTTTTGCCACATCCGGTGCACTGTGGACGCGTCCAGATGTGTGTCAGCTGAGATTTGCGGTATGGACCAACCTGCCCTTCTCAGTTCGATCATCATGTCCCTATCGTCTGTCTGCTGAAACTACCTCCGTTGAAGACGACCTGGCATTCTCTGCTATTACACGCGTCCTCTGAGACAAGTACAAATTATCTGCGATGATTTTCCAAGCAGAAATAACTGCACGAAAATTGAACATTCTGCAGGTTCCTTTCCTTATATCTTTTTTCAATTCTGTGCGCTGGAGAGCTGCGTATTTTACATCATTCGCATAACTCGGTGACGTGAGTCTATCCTGAAATTTGTATAACTTTCTGGCTACTCCTTCTTTGTGTTGCATTTTCAGTGTCGCGTAGCATACTTTATTATTACTTTATTTATCTCCACCTTACCTGCACTTTTGTTATACATGTAAATAATTCCATCATTTTGAACAATTGAAATTAGAATTTTCAACTTGGAAATGTTTTATTGAGTATTAAAAAATGTAAACATTCGTAGTTATTCTGTACAGGCCTTGGTAAATAAACAGTATATTGTACAGTTACGATATCAAAATACTTATTAAAGTATATGGTTATTCTAGAAGATAATGGTAATGTTCTAATAGATAATGATTCAAGAGAAAATAAATCTATTTGGTTGAAAACACACGCACGCACACACATAGTTTTTGAGGTCAGTATTAATTACAATATATCGAGCGTTTAAGTGGCAATGAAAATGAACCTACTTTATTTGTCACCCAATTTCTTTTGAACTTAACTTACTATTTTATTTATTATATGCATAATTACATTACTTAACAGAATATCAAATGCTAATAAGTTACTCATTTTAAAAGCTTGATTTCAATATCCGCAACTTTCCCTTTCGTTTCTAAATATAATTAAAGATCACCTTGAAAGGTTTTCCAAAAAAAAGTCATTGATGGATATAAGTAATTACTAAAAAAATTATTCCTTAAATTAATATGTTATGAAGTTGAAAATATTCTACTCAACTCTTTTGATAATAATTCATTTAGAAAAAAGGGTTGATGAAAGGTTTCAAATCAGTCGTTCGTATATGCTTAAATAACTTCCTGTAGCGAAACACAACTCACATTTTTTTAATTATCTTAAGTTATCTTTTTTAGTAATCTTTTTTGAGATATGATAACAAATAAAAAAGCTATCATTCAAAAATCTTTTTGACCTTCCGAATCGAAACAAACTACTCGGAACAGCAAATAATTTTAATATTTGTAGAATTCCTTCTCTAATGTTCTGTAATAGAGTTCTCAACGAAGATTTTCCGATGTTTTTTTTATTTGTCGTATTTACTCGCCTAATGTAGCGTAAAATTGCATCTCATTATGCACACTTGTGCAACAAGTGAGTGGGTTACTTTCCTGACTTATATTCCATTGCACTTTGTGGCACAAAGCTCCAAGGCAAACTGATGTCCTTTCACTGGCAATTTCAATGGGTGCTTTTCCATTCGCGGCATAGATGAGTGCATCGCGTGTTTCGGTTCACTGAATAGTTCATCGCGGGTTCAGTCACGTGAAGAACGATGGAGATGAGATGTAACGAATTTTATTACCAGACAATGGATGAGTATGGGATAACAGCCCTAGGGGATTGTCTTCAAGGCGTTTTTCTAATCTGATAAAGAGATGTGATCATTTTATTGTGTAAGCTTTCTACTCTCCTATTATGAATTGACTCAGTGAAAGGAGTTGCCATTTCACAAATCAAGATAGATTAAAAACCAAACTGAGTACTATAGTCAATGTTAAGGGTCTCAAGACCCTTAAACCTTAAAAGAATTCGAATTTCTGGAAAAAAAAGTATTAAAATATAGATTACATTAAAATAAACCTCATTAAATATTCTGAATATTTATATATTCTACATCCGAACAACTTCACGGCACGGAAAACTTTAAAGTTCGTTTTCTCAAAATATGATTTTTCATCCTATCTTGACAACTATTTAAGATAACCTTACGAAAATTGTATAGTTATATCATCATACTATTTTGTTTAATTTGAGCTAAAGTTGATCATTTTTCGTACGCGTTTTGATATCCTTTCAGGGATAGGTACATATTAAAATATGAAAAAATTTAATGCCAATTTGCAATTGCTTGGAAAGATTGAAACTTGATATTAAATGCTAAATATTTTTAGTTTCATTATATTCATTCATCTATTTACATTATAAAACAAAAATGACATATTCTGAAGTAAAACCCTTTTAGGATTGAGAGCAAATAAATGTGGCATTAAATTATATGAAAGCAATACCTTATCAATTATTTAAAATTTGCATGAATATTTAAAATTAGCTTATCAAGGTACGAGTTATGAGTTATCACAAACACAAAAATTGTATAATTTCAATGAAATTTTCAGAAATGTGAAGACTCGAAGAAAATTGAAAAAATATTCAATTTATAACGTTCAGCATTTGTATGCCCCCTTTCCCAGTGTAGTATAGAAACAAATCACTATTTAGTTACATTAAAATGAATATGACTGCAGACAATCGAATCAATGTATAATTTTCACACACACACATTTGTGTGTTAGCTATTGTGCTTTTTTCCTACTGGAATCTGTAACTTTGGAAAATTATTCAATTGATAAATAAGTTGTGAAACAGCAATATTCAGACGTTTGAGAAAGAACGTTTAAATTTTTTTAAAGTACTGCAAACGCGAAACAAATCGCTAAATAAAATTTACTTTTTCGAAATGAATAGTACTATTTTAAAATAATAATTGATAATTAAAAATACTGTTTGTATTCTGAAACTAAGTATCAAAATTTTGAATAAATATAATTTACATTTACTGAAGCTACATTTCTACTAAATTACTTGTAGAAGAATTTATTAATCAGGGAAGCTCATTTACCTTATATATGTTATTTTTTTTATCTGTTTTGATTAACGTCGTATTTTAGTTTCTTATTTGAATTATTGTTTATTCAATCCAGTATTAAGAATCAGCAAACTAGGTTCGAGTACCATCACTATATTTATTCCTCAAGTACCATTCATATAAAATGAGAACACCCCAGAGAGTTTTTAGATATTCAGCTTATCGAGGTGGTTGAAATGAAATAGATTAACAGCGTAACTCTCATCTCCATATAATTCAAATAAGTTTTCTTCCCTCTAACTTTGATGGTTAAGCTATGACTTTGAATTCAAAATGCAATTTTAATTTCAAGTTAGACATTTAGATTTATAAATTATAGTTTTTATTAAGTCCTGTTATCATGCACTTCTTAAAATTAAATATTTTAAATGGAACGAGATTCCACTTTCCATTAAAAATTTTAAAAAAATTTCATTGTAAAAATGTTTTGTTTAAAATTGATATGAAATGAAAAGTAATACGCTTTTTTTTTGGTTCATTTTTTACATTCGCTTGTCTTTATGCAACATATCTTTTAGAACAATTATATTTTTAAGAATCTCTTCCAAAATTAGAGACAGTAAAAAATAATCTACCAACAGTTTGGATTTAATTATATATGAAATTGATGTTCTTTTCGTGGTTATTGTTAGCAAGGTTTTTCGACATATGCAAATGGAAACTCAGATATGCAGTTAATTATTCAAAGCTAAATCTTCAACATTGAAGAATTATCGCACTCGTATTTTAGTAGTTTGAGAGCTAAGAGCGTCTTTTGATTATCTTCAGAAAATTTTATTATAAAGAGAAAAAAAACTTTATTTTAGTAATACTACTTCGATGCTAAAATTCCATTAGATTCAATCTTCAGAATTATAGTGATTATTTCATAGTTTCATCAAAATTGATCAAACTCAAAAACTGTTGCCAAAGCCGTATGATTAGGAGGGAGAGCCGTTACAAATTACAAGGCTGATACTTTTAAAAGGTCCATTTCGGTTATCTCTTATCAAATTAATTTACTTATTAATTTAAGGTTAACTGCGACTCTAAAATGCTTCAAAATTTACACTTTTTTTATATTTGGGTGTAAAAAATAGAGACCTATCTGCTGATTCCGTAGATGTGAGGAAGAATCCAAGGAGATCCCAACCATTTAAAAGTATTTTATTTGTCGTTTTACTTCAAGATTATTTGTTTTGCGTCCATTCACATACCCGTTTTAATTTCAATTTGAACCTGAGTTAGTATTTGGCTTATTTTTAGATTAAAGACTAAATATGCATGAATAATAAAATAAACAAATAAATAAATAAACAAACATATTTCGAAGTAAACAAATTTCGATATAAACAGACAGAGTTACGTCTTAAAACTTTTTTTAAGGAAAAAAAAAAATAATTATTGTACCCTCTGCTAAATTTGTACTATATCTGATAACTATATCTGATGCTGCATAGATGTATTATTTAAGAAAAATCGATAAACAGGACCCTCGAAAATTGAATTTTAAAATTGTATTCATATGCTATAAAGAAAAATATCTGTATTTGCGTTTTTCTCACTATGTGCTATTCTTGGGATTTTGGTACACTTTTCTAAATATTTACTCTGTCTATGGTGCTGATATTTTGCACATTATGAAATGAGATTATTTTTTATGCAATGAACATAATTTTTCTTAATAATTTATACAATTTTCTTTTGTATTACACAATATTTATATTTAAATCATGGAAAATTTGAATCATGAAACTCTTTAAAAAATAAAACTTTATTAAATTAAATTTTTGAAATTATAATGTGGGAATTATTCCACTGCGCAACATCAGGGCCACCTACAATGAAGATTAGGATATAAGAGCTCAAAGTGTAAACATGCATAAATAAGAGCCCGTCTTTTTTTTTTCTTTTTCATTTGCATCTTTTAATAAACTAGTTTTCCTCTAAAAATGAGCTTGATTCTCTCCAACATACTGATGCGAACCTCCACAATAATTATGTTCGTTGTGTAGAATGCTGTATTTATAAATACAACATTCTACACAACGAACATAATTATTGTGGAGAACAGTATATTTTATGCAAGATGTATCTAAAGTTAAGTACACAACATACAGATGTAAATACAAATACTGATTATTAATTTCTCATACATAATTATTTATGATTATCAATATGATATTCCGTGCATAAACAGATACATAACTATACAGATATCTCAATGTTAAAATTGATGTAATGTTGAGTATCGTTATGTTTATGTAAGTCAAAAAAAAGTGAGGATTATCTAAACTCTACATAAAATAAAGCTCACTTTTCCTTGTGGAATTCATTTCAATTACCTCAAGCAACATTAAGAGGATTGTACCACAATCACCAGCAATGGGTCACGTATTCTCTTTATGATATTGGTCATGTGATTTGAACCAGCGGATAAAAAAAGGAAATACATTTTAACTGACAAATCACAGTTCAAATTTTTCCGACAAGCACGGCAAAAACTTTAAGGTTCCGACAGATTTAATACACACAGATTTTTCAACCGAGTCTTTATTGTAGATGAAAGAATTCACTGCCTCCTCCACAAAAACAAGGCATTGTCTATCAGGTGGCATCAATTCTTCGAATTAAAAAGTCTTCATTGAAAGAGATTTTCGTAGAAAATTTAATAAAATAACCAAACAAAAATTCATATTCATTTTTCATTCGATAATTTTTACATCTATAAATATTACGGTAAAACAGAAAGTATACTTGTTCTAGCAATTTTTTTATGGGAGTAAGGCTATTACTTCTTAGAATGATGGTGGATGTCAATAACATCATCTGAAATTTTATATGTAACGCCTGTAACATTTTGATTTTTATATAAGTTATTATATTAGCATAGTAGTTTTGTTTTCCAGACCTTCGTATCATTTTTCATTAAAATAAGAAAAAACAATTTTCCAATATATATATGTATATATATATAATTTAATTTACTAATTTTCCCCATTCTCTCCTTTAAAAGATAATGTTCATTCGTATTTCCTGATCCCTTTCCAAAGTATTTTTTTATTTATTACATCACGCGCTCTTAAAACTGATTAAATCCGCTTAAACCTATTATAAATCTGTCAAAACAATCCCTTTTAATTCCCATCTATTAAGGATATTTCGAACTCTTATTCATACCACGTCTCATGCTTTAATGAAATTTCATATAAA